>JASDQU011102602.1:11292-28340 GCA_032191745.1 Picea mariana | reverse complement strand
GGGGTACCTACTCAAAGTCAAAATATTGCTATGGCACAACCATATTGTGGACAATCGTAGTCCAGTGTGTTCTACTTTGTCTTTTCACTTAATTACATTTGGTTCTACATTGTCTTTGCCTTTGTTGCTCTTGTGTTCAAAAATGTGGATCTTTGATATTTGTAAGGATGATTAAAGTTGTACCAATATAAGGAAAATGTTAATAAATATGAATAAAGTTGTATGTGTAAAACCAATAAATGTGAATATATATTGTTTATTAAAGAGTTATTAATATAATTAATTTTGATTTAAGAAATTGATTAAATTTAATGTGAGTTGATTTTTTTATATTGATTGAAGAAATAGATTAAATTTAATTATACCAACAATACATACTCAACTAAAATGCTATAAAAAATAAAGACATTTCATATAAAAAAGTCATGATGCCTTTATTGTATTTGGTGATTCAAAGTTATGATGCCTTTATAATTTGTAAAGGTTACAACATAATTAGAAGATTCTAGTTCACATATCCCATAATATCCAACCTTTTAGTAAGTTGTGGACACTCGAAAATCTAAATATTAAAGGAGTATCTTTAAAAACATACTTCATACATACATAAATATGACAGGAGATATGATGCAATAGAAAGAAAGCCATTAAATAATGAATAGAGTTTATTATATGACCGAGGAATATGGTGAATGATTGTTAATAATATTGTAAGATTATTTCTTAGAATTTAATCAAAAGGGGAATTATAAATGCAACATTCAAATAGAAACACAACAATCAATTTTACATGAAGAGATTAGATGAATTATCTCATTCACACTTTGGATCTTATTACTGAAAAACATATTACATTTATTAGGAACAAATGATTAAACTACCTCCTAGAATAGTGATCTAAAACTAAACATATAGATACTTTTTCAAACAAAATTTGAACTCTCTAAGACCCATTTGACACCTCTACATTTCTAGATTTTATTAAAATACTCCCCCTTAATCGAGGGTCACATGTGAGGCTTAATCATTCACGTTGAGACTGTTACAAAAGGGGAAATAATATGCACCCTGCACTAGAGTAATAAAAGCATTTAAATCCAATGGTATATATACCAACCTATATAGCATTTATTATTATGATCCCAGATATATATTAATTACCTTACAAAAGAGTCATTCTCTCTCGTATATTAAATTTATGTATTAAAAAATATTTTTGAGCTACAAAGGTTTGATGTGATCTTCCACACTATAATATAATATGCCACTGCCACCCTATTCTTGAGTGATCTCTTAGGATGAGTAGCTTCACATATTTATTATGTGGAATATTTCCACATACTTTCCATGTATAATTTGGTGTTATATTGTTTGTTTTTAATAAAAATAATAAAGGCATGTGTACTTAAATTTATGTATACATAATATTACTAAAAAATCTAGTTATACTTAAAATAATATTCCTTGTTTGAAACATAACTAGCATACCCTCGAAGTAGGGGAAAGGAAACAACAAAGTGAATGGGGATGGTTATGTTGTTTAAATACCATGAGATTTTGTTTTTGGATGGAAAATGAATACCTTAAAAGGTCCATGTTCATCCCACATCTTGTGAAATGTTTTCAAAGATCCCGTAACTCCAAATTTGAATCGTCTGACTGCATGTCCACATGCAATAATCCTAGATATGTGACAATGATTGTTTTAGAGAGAAATGGAAGAGGAAGAAGAGGAAATGGGAGAATAACTGCCACTTGAAAATTCCATAAATGTAATTAACCATATGAGAGACGACGAAGATCCCACAAAAATAGATTCTTAAGGAACACCTTAAGCATAATTATTATATCTAGATGTAACAATATTTTGAACCTTTAGAATTATTGCACAAATCTTTCAAAAGTCTTCACTAGTGATAAAGTTGTGGAATAGAAAATCTAAGTTGTAATACTAATAGTTAGGCTATGGATAAAAAATAACTCCCATCTGTATGTTCTTATTTACTCTATGGGAAGATTGGTCAAGAAACATGAGCATTCACGTTGAACTAAAGGATCAACATGTTGTAATAGAAATAAGTGATAAATTAAAAATGAAAGTGTACATTTAAGTGAGTATGTAATAATTAGAAAGTGTGCATTTAAGTGAATATGTAATAATTAGCCAATGTCGATGAATGACAACCATCATTCAAAATTAATATATAGTGTAGTGGCGAAAATAAACTATCAAGTGTAAACACATCAACATATAATATAAGCACAAAATATCATTGAAAAATGACCAATTTACATGGTCACATAAATGAATCTAATTCTAGCAAAAACGACATGAACCATTTTGAAAGAGAAATACCTAAATCATTCTTTAGGAGAGATTTCCTTTAAGAAGTGTAAAGCTACTTTATTATACAACTTGCAACCTTGATGATAAATGCACATGTACACAATCCACATACCAAAAGATATACCAACCCTCAAATAATATGAAAATTAACCAAATAGAAAATGGGACCACTAAGAAGAAAATTCAAATTTAAAATTCTCTATTTGAACATTGTCCACATTCCAATATTTAAATCAAAGTCCATTAGCTGCTGAAAATGATGCCATAAAATGTTCTAATGGGTTTTGATAAACTGAACCTAAAACTTCACATGAGAAGTATGTTGGAACTATACGTCTATGGTGTACATGTACATGCCATAGTTTTAAAACAATTTGTTGACCCAACAAAAATGTAGGAATTGTTGGGTGGCTATCTTGGAAGAAAGCAGATTTGGATAGGGCAAGAAAATTCACCGTAATGACCCAAAAGTGAACTGCCCCTAGTTTGTGATGATTAAATTCACATTTATTAGGAACAAATGATTAAACTACCTCCTAGAATAGTGATCTAAAACTAAACATATAGACACTTTTTCAAACAAAATTTGAACTCTCTAAGACCCGTTTGACACCTCTACATTTCTAGATTTTATTAAAATACCCCCTTAATCGAGGGTCACATGTGAGGCTTAATCATTCACGTTGAGACTGTTACAAAAGGGGAAATAATATGCACCTTGCACTAGAGTAATAAAACATTTAAATCCAATGGTATATATACCAACCTATATAGCATTTATTATTATGATCCCAAATATATATTGATTACCTTACAAAAGAGTCATTGTCTCTAGTATATTAAATTTATATATAAAAAAATATTTTTGAACTACAAAGGTTTGATGTGATCTTCCACACTATAATATAATATGCCACTACCACCCTATTCTTGAGTGATATCTTAGGATGAGGAACTTCAGATATTTATTATGTGGAATATTTCCACATACTTTTCATGTATAATTTGGTGCTATATTGTTTGTTTTTAATAAAAAATAATAAAGGCATGTGTACTTAAATTTATGTATACATAATATTATTAAAAAATCTAGTTATACTTAAAATAATATTCCTTGTTTGATACATAACTAACATACCCTCGAAGTAGGGGAAAGGAAACAATGAAGTGAATGAGGATTGTTATGTTGTTTAAATACCATAGGATTTTGTTTTTGGATGGAAAATGAATACCTCAAAAGGTCCATGTTCATCCCACATCTTGTGAAATGTTTTCAAAGATCCCGTAACTCCAAATTTGAATCGTCTGACTGCAAGTCCACTTGCAATAATCCCAGATATGTGACAATGATTGTTTTAGAGAGAAATGGAAGAGGAAGAAGAGGAAATGGGAGAATAACTGCCACTTAAAAATTCCATAAATGTAATTAACCATATGAGAGACGACGAAGATCCCACAAAACTAGCTTCTTAAGGAACACCTTAAGCATAATTATTATATCTAGATGTAAAAATATTTTGAACCTTTAGAATTACTACACAAATCTTTCAAAAGTCTTCCTAGTGATAAAGTTGTGGAATAGAGAGTCTAAGTTGTAATACTAATAGTTAGGCTATGGATAAAAAATAACTCCCATTTGTATGTTCTTATTTACTCTATGGGAAGATTGGTCAAGCAACATGAGCATTCACATTGAACTAAAGGATCAACATGTTGTAATAGAAATGAGTGATAACTTAAAAATGAAAGTGTGCATTTAAGTGAGTATGTAATAAGTAGAAAGTGTGCATTTAAGTGAGTATGTAATAATTAGCCAATGTCGATGAATGACAACCATCATTCAAAATTAATATATAGTGTAGTGTCGAAAATAAACTATCAAGTGTAAACACATCAACATATAATATAAGCACAAAATATCATTGAAAAATGACCAATTTACATGGTCACATAAATGAATCTAATTCTAGTAAAAACGACATGAACCATTTTGAAGGAGAAATACCTAAACCATTCTTTAGGAGAGATTTCCTTTAAGAAGTGTAAAGCTACTTTATTATACAACTTGCAACCTTGATGAGAAATGCACATGTACACAATCCACATATCAAAAGATATACCAGCCCTCAAATAATATGAAAATTAACCAAATAGAAAATGGGACCACTAAGAAGAAAATTCAAATTTAAAATTCTCTATTTGAACATTGTCCACATTCCGATATTTAAATCAAAGTCCATTAGCTGCTAAAAATGATGCCATAAAATGTTCTAATGGGTTTTGATAAACTGAACCTAACACTTCACATGAGAAGTATGTTGGAACTATACGTCTATGGTATACATGTACATGGCATAATTTTAAAACAATTTGTTGACCCAACAAAAATGTAGGAATTGTTGGGTGGCTATCTTGGAAGAAAGCAGATTTGGACGGGGCAAGAAACTTCACCGCAATGACCCAGAAGTGAACTGCCCCTAGTTTGTAAATACTTGCCGACAAACTTGGTGTATTTCTAACTCTCACTCTCTCATAATTTAGGCAGATGATTTTCTCTCAACAGTGGATTGAGCACTGTAAGACATTTGGGTAAAATTGGAAACTAGATTCTGCATTGGAAGACATATTTGAGTAAACTTTAAAACTGGATTCATGCATTGTTGGCATATAAAGTATTATTAAAAAATTTGTTAAAAGTTAACTTGCACATGAGATTGTGGTGTAAAAGAAAAGTCAACAATACATTGGATATAGGTTTTGAGTCACTAATACATTGGGCCATTGGGCCCATTTTTTGATGGTTTACCGACGCATGTTTGTTGCCACAACGTCCCAAGTACAACAAAGGAAAAAACCATTTTTTTGTTGTGTCACCTTCATCACAATTACGAAATTCAAGAGCGTGTCGTAATACCATCTAACCTATGTGTCATAAGAGAGACTAAGGTGCCCCAATCATATCATCCCAAATTCATCGCGTTGTCGTCGAACGATCGACGAATTTTCGTTGTAAGATCGATAAATTATCGACCAATTTTCCTTGGTATTTTGTCACAATCACATCACTTGGTCATCGCTAGTACATCGAAAGAGCGACATTTTACCATCGAAAGAGTAACGAATGTTTCGTGGTAATTCGTCTCTAGGACTTTAGTCAAGAAACAAACAAATGACAAACCTTCCATCGCATGATCGATGAGTTATCGATGAGAAGGTTGTATGTATGACGTTTTTGTCTGAGGAGGAAAAATATACGTTAGTTGAACCATCGACAAACTAGGTTGTCGATGGTCCAATGACTATCTATAATTTATAATATATGTGTGTGTGTGTGTGTGTGTGTGTGTGTGTGTCCAAAGAAAGGCCTGTAGGATCATTGACATTCGTAATGATGAGTTATAAATGCGATCATAAAGGAGAAGGTGGGTCGCGCCTTTTCCCTTTTGGACAATATAGTTCATATCATCATATTCATATAGGTAAAGATATTGTACCATATGGAAACAACTTACACTCCTTGGAACCTCTTGTAAGTTGATCTCTTGTGTAAGCTTGTATGCATATAATTATTGTCATTCGTATACATGATATATATTTTATTCCATTTATTCGTATTTCATATTCATCAGGTTGATACTATACCATGCATAGAGAAAATGTGTATATAATGTTAATGATAGTACTAATACAATGGGTAAGTTGACTATTATTGATTAGCCTCATTCTAGTACCATATTGAGATTCACTAATGAACCAATGGTGATAGAAGGGACTAGATAGTATGTATAATACAAAAGGAGTATAGGTATGGATATCCATATAGATACAACACACTTAGTATTAGTAATCAACTTATCATAGTAAGCACTCCATACTCTACTTAGTATGATGATAATTCCATTGTTACATAGGATTCAATCACCTTTATTTCCCTAATATAAGTAAATCTGTGACATGCTTATCAACCAAGCTCATCTTAAGACCAACCAATCTTGTTTCCATAATGAGTGGTAACTAGTAATACCCTATTAAATATAAGAGATATCATGTGCTTGAGATCAACCAATTCCATAATGAATCTTAGTGAATTAGATTACCTTATCAGATTGAATATGCTTATAAGGCTAATCTCACATATCCTTGCACTAACATAATGTGTGGAAACCATTGTCTTTACCTAAATTCTTAGTGTAAGTTAAACACATAGCCTTGAGCTCACTATTTATGGTGGTATGTTACTCATATCTATGAAATAGATTTATTACAAATAAGGTTTAGCTATGAGATTTAAAGAACTAGTAGCTTTAAGTATTATATGACCAATCGTATTGAAAGAGGCATATCTAATTATCTTATAATAAGGGTAATCGAAGCTCTATACTAGTAATAAATATGGAAACACAATGAGATTTTTTGAATAGAACTACAATGATTTCACTATGATAGAAGTGATATAACATTACTAGTTTTGTGACTATTAAAATCTCAATACTAATCCCATAGTATCACCCACCAGCTTAATGTTAATACAAACAATGACTTGTAGTTATTGTACCCTTTCACCATGGCTAAATAATCTCATAAAATGAATAATCTAATATGTGAAATTACAATGGTGTTCACTCATTACACTATACTTATACTAGTTACAACTTACAAGATAGATGATCATGCATTATGGTTATTACTACATTTTAGAAGAAATGATTTCATTGTGTACAAGCTTGTTCTAATGGTGATAATTAAACTTATGGTACTCATGTTCAATACTAGCTGATAAGGGTCACCTACTTGTTACATAGTTTACATATCTGAACAAACACAGATACAAAGTCTCTAAGATGATTACCGATTAGTGATACATGGTACTAGTACTCTTCTATTATGAGATCATGTTTTTCCTTTATTCCACAAAATGAACACATGTAATCAATGCTTAAAGATTCAACATCTATGAGTAAGTGTTACTTTACCATTACTATGATTACTATAACTAAGCTTTAACTGCACCTTATATAAGATCTATAAGTATTACTAATAACATGTAATAGTGATAGATCTACTTATTAGGGATAATACATTAGTACCGATACCATTACCTAAGCTATTATTCTGATAACATATCAACTTCAACCTATTTAATACTAGTATCCCATCTCGTATATTATAGATAATACGTAATCAAAATACTTGGACACTTTTTTGATTGCGGGTTCCCAGATTGACGGCCTCAAAATTGTGTTTCGAATCTTTCGCGACTTGCAAACAATGTCCAAAGTTCCACGATATACAAATTTTCCATTGGAATGCCCCCTCATGAGCTTGACCATCCGTCGTTCCTTTCAATACATAGCCCCAAATTGGTTGTATTTCCATGACGTGGTACATCTACTGTGTATTGGTACATCTACTGTGTATCGAGTCTAGCCTACTGTTTCCATGTTCCATACTTAGACACTTTTTTGATTTTGGGTTCCCGGACTGGTGGGATCGACATTGTGTTTCCAATGTTCCATGACTATCAAACGGTACCCGAAGTTCGCGATATACAATTTTATGTAGGAATGCACCTTCATGCCCTAATCTGCGGTCAACACTCCTGAGAGATACAATTCAACTCTTGGGGCCTCACCTTCCTTAATTGTTGTTCCCTGTCCCCGCCACCTTTCTACGTCTCTCTTGATATGCAATTGGCAAGCTTTAATGCTAACACTTCGTCATGCATGAACCTTAAACATGTCATTAATGAGAGAAAGGCTCGAGGAGATCTCCCACACTTTTTCCATATACAAATTGACCGTCGAACTCTCATATCATCTCCTCTTTCATGGTACACATTTTGCACTCAAGTTCCGAGACATACAATTTCACCCTCGAGAAATCTTGTCTCCTAGGGAACCATTTCCACCCTAATTCTGAAGCCTGCCCGACCACTTTCCATACTTGCCCATTTCATGGAATCTCTTTTGTGGATCCTCGGGTTGGTAGGTTCACAAAATCTCCAATTCTTAGTCAATGTTTACTGTGCCTTCCACCTTTGCACTTCTTTCAAAGTATGCAATGACCAAGGTTTAATGCTAATAGTTCATCATGCAAAAACCGTACAGACTGTCATTAAAAGGCAAAGCATCGGTGAGATAGTGAAATTTAAATGAAGTTCGACTCCTCAAATTTAAAAGAATTCATTTTCTCTTATTTTATCCTTTTTCTCTTATTTTCTCTTATTTTCTCGGTGAGATAGCGAAAATGTATGTATAAATCTCGAGTGTAATTATATTTGGTATTTACTCTACCACGCGAAATTTAGATTGGAATGGCATGCGCAATGCAGACTATGTGTGGACAAGCAACAATATATGCTTTCACTTATGTGCCAACAATCTATGATCATATTGACTGCAGTTTTTGTGCTCCTGAGTTTTCTATGACCATTAGCACATTCTCTACTGTAACTGCCACGATACCCCGAGAAAATAATCTTGATACCCCGAGAAAATAATCTTTCTGCTGGTGCAGAATACCATGCACTCAATGTCGAATGAATTTTCTGCCTTTCTTTTTACTGTTGTGATCGATCGACAGTATTAATAGAATTTTCAACCTACAACCTCTATTAATTAGACTCGTAATTATTATTTCACTCTTAAAAAGTTGGGATTTTTTTAATAGGAGGAGTAGTGTTGACCTTAGTTTTTTTTGTCACTCTCGACATAATTTACTATACAAGAAGTCTAATAAAGAGGTACCTACTCAAAGTCAAAATATTGCTATGGCACAAGCATATTGTGGACAATCGTAGTCCAATGTGTTCTACTTTGTCTTTTCACTTAATTACATTTGGTTCTACATTGTCTTTGCCTTTGTTTCTCTTGTGTTCAAGAAGGTGGACCTTTGATTGTCTTTGCCTTTGTTGCTCTTGCATTCAAGAAGGTGGACCTTTGATTGTCTTTTCCTTTGTTGCTCTTGTGTTCAAGAAGGTGGACCTTTGATATTTGTAAGGATGATTAAAGTTGTATCAATGTAAGGAAAATGTTATTAAATATGAATAAGTTGTATGTGTAAAATCAATAAATGTGAATATATATTGTTTATTAAAGAGTTATAAATATAATTAATTTTGATTTAAGAAATTGATTAAATTTAATTGTGAGTTGATTTTTTTACATTGATTGAAAAAATAGATTAAATTTATTTATACCAACAATACATACCTCAACTAAAATGCTATAAAAGAAAAAGACATTTCATATCAAAAAAGTCATGATGCCTTTATTGTATTTGGTGATTCAAAGTTATGATGTCTTTATAATTTGTAAAGGTTATAACATAATTGGAAGATTGTAGTTCACATATCCCATAATATCCCACCTTTTAGTAATTTGTGGACACTCGAAAATCTAAATATTAAAGGAGTATCTTTAAAAACATACTTCATACATACATAAATATTATAGGAGATATAATGCAATACAAAGAAAGCCATTAAGTAATAAATAGGGTTTATTATATGATCGGGGAATATGGTGAATGATTGTTAATAATATTGTAAGATTATTTCTTAGAATTTAATCAAAAGGGGAATAATAAATGCAACATTCAAATAGAAACACAACAATCAATTTTACATGAAGAGATTAGACGAATTATCTCATTCACACTTTGGATCTTATTATTGAAAAACATATTACATTTATTAGGAACAAATGATTAAACTACCTCCTAGAATAGTGATCTAAAACTAAACATATAGATAATTTTTCAAACAAAATTTGAACTCTGTAAGACCCATTTGACACCTCTACATTTCTAGATTTTATTAAAATACCCCCTTAATCGAGGGTCACATGTGAGGCTTAATCATTCATGTTGAGACTGTTACAAAAGGGGAAATAATATGCACCTTGCACTAGAGTAATAAAAACATTTAAATCCAATGGTATATATACCAACCTATATAGCATTTATTATTATGATCCCAAATATATATTGATTACCTTACAAAAGAGTCATTGTCTCTAGTATATTAAATTTATATATAAAAAAATATTTTTGAACTAGAAAGGTTTGATGTGATCTTCCACACTATATTATAATATACACTACCACCCTATTCTTAAGTGATATCTTAGGATGAGGAGCTTCACATATTTATTATGTGGAATATTTCCACATACTTTCCATGTATAATTTGGTGCTATATTGTTTGTTTTTAATAAAAAATAATAAAGGTATTTGTACTTACATTTATGTATACATAATATTACTAAAAAATCTAGTTATACTTAAAATAATATTCCTTGTTTGATACATAACTAGCATACCCTCGAAGTAGGGGAAAGGAAACAATGAAGTGAATGAGGATGGTTATGTTGTTTAAATACCATAGGATTTTGTTTTTGGATGGAAAATGAATACCTCAAAAGGTCCATGTTCATCCCACATCTTGTGAAATGTTTTCAAAGATCCCGTAACTCCAAATTTGAATCGTTCGACTGCATGTCCACATGCAATAATCCCAAATATGTGACAATGATTGTTTTAGAGAGAAATGGAAGAGGAAGAAGAAATGAAATGTGACCATAAAGGAGAAGGTGGGTCGAGCCTTTTCCCTTTTGGACAATATAGTTCATATAATCATATTCATATAGGTAAAGATATTGTACCATATGGAAACAACTTACACTCCTTGGAACCTCTTGTAAGTTGATCTCTTGTCTAAGCTTGTATGCATATAATTATTGTCATTCGTATACATGATATATATTTTATTCCATTTATTCATATTTCATATTCATCAGGTTGATACTATACCATGCATAGAGAAAATGTGTATATAATGTTAATGATAGTACTAATACAATGGGTAAGCTGACTATTATTGATTAGCCTCATTCTAGTACCATATTGAGATTCGCTAATGAACTAATGGTGATAGAAGGGACTAGATAGTATGTATACTACAAAAGGACTATAGGTATGGATATCCATATAGATACAACACACTTAGTATTAGTAATCAACTTATCATAGTAAGCACTCCATACTCTACTTAGTATGATGATAATTCCATTGTTACATAGGATTCAATCACCTTTATTTCCCTAATATAAGTAAATCTGTGACATGCTTATCAACCAAGCTCATCTTAAGACCAACCAATCTTGTTTCCATAATGAGTGGTAACTAGTAATACCCTATTAAATATAAGAGATATCATGTGCTTGAGATCAAACAGTTCCATAATGAATCTTAGTGAATTAGATTACCTTATCAGATTGAATATGATTATAAGGCTAATCTCACATATCCTTGCACTAACATAATGTGTGGAAACCATTGTCTTTACCTAAAGTCGTAGTGTAAGTTAAACACATAGCCTTGAGTTCACTGTTTATGGTGGTATGTTACTCATATCGATGCAATAGATTTATTACGGATAAGGTTTAGCTATGAGATTTAAATAACTAGTAGCTTTAAGTATTATATGACCAATTGTATTGAAAGAGGCATATATAATTATCTTATAGTAAGGGTAATCGAAGCTCTGTACTAGTAATAAATATGGAAACACAATGAGATTTTTTGAATAGAACTACAATGATTTCACTATGATAGAAGTGATATAACATTACTAGTTTTGTGACTATTAAAATCTCAGTACTAATCCCATAGTATCCCCCACCAGCTTAATGTTAATACAAACAATGACTTGTAGTTATTGTACCCTTTCACCATGGCTAAATAATCTCATAAAATGAATAACCTAATATGTGAAATTACAATGGTGTTCACTCATTACACTATACTTATACTAGTTACAACTTACAAGATAGATGATCATACATTATGGTTATTACTACAGTTTAGAAGAAATGATTTCATTGTGTACAAGCTTGTTCTAATGGTGATAATTAAACTTATGGTACTCATGTTCAATACTAGCTGATAAGGGTCACTTACTTGTTACATAGTTTACATATCTAAACAAACACAGATACAAAGTCTCTAAGATGATTACCGATTAGTGATACAATGGTACTAGTACTCTTCTATTACGAGATCATGTTTTGCCTTTATTCCACAAAATGAACACGTGTAATCAATGCTTAAAGATTCAACATGTATGAGTAAGTGTTGCTTTACCATTACTATGATTACTATAACTAAGCATTAACTACACCTTATATAAGATCTATAAGTATTACTAATAGTGATAGATCTACTTATTAGGGATAATACATTAGTACCGATACCATTACCTAAGCTATTATTCTGATAACATATCAACTTCAACCTGTTTAATACTAGTATCCAATCTCATATATTATAGATAATACGTAATCAAAATACTTGGACACTTTTTCGATTGTGGGTTCCCAGATTGACGACCTCAAAATTGTGTTTTGAATCTTTTGTGACTTGCAAACAATCTCCAAAGTTTCGCGATATACAAATTTTCCATTGGAATGCCCCGTCATGAGCCTCACCATCTATCGTTCCTTTCAATACATAGCCCCAAGTTGGTTGTATCTCCATGACGTGGTACATCTACTGTGTATCGAGTCCAGCCTACCGTTTCCATGTTCCATACTTAGACACTTTTTCGATTTTGGGTTCCCAGACTGGTGGGATCAGCATTGTGTTTCCAATGTTCCATGACTAGCAAACGGTACCCGAAGTCCGCGATATACAATTTTTCTGTAGGAATGCACCTTCATACCCTAATCTGCGGTCAACACTCCTGAGAGATACAATTCAACCCTCGGGGCCTCACCTTCCTTAATTGTTGTTCCCTGTCCCTGCCACCTTCCTACGTCTCTCTTGATATGCAATTGGCAAGCTTTAATGCTAACACTTCGTCATGCATGAACCTTAAACATGTCATTAATGAGAGAAAGGCTTGAGGAGATCTCCCACACTTTTTCCATATACAAATTGACCGCCGAACTCCCATATCATCTCCTCTTTCGTGGTATGCATTTTGCACTCAAGTTTTGAGACATACAATTTCACCCTCGGGAAATCTTGTCTCCTAGGGAACCATTGCCACCCTAATTCTGAAGCCCGCCCGACCGCTTTCCATACTTGCCCATTTCCTGGAATCTATTTTGTGGATCCTCAGGTTGGTAGGTTCACGAAATCTCCAATTCTTAGTCAATGTTTACTATGCCTGCCACCTTTGCACTTCTTTCAAAGTATGCAATGACCAAGGTTTAATGCTAATAGTTCATCATGCAAAAATCGTACAGACCGTCATTAAAAGGCAAAGTGTCGGCGAGATAGTGAAATTTAAATGAAGCTCGACTCCTTGAATTTAAAAGAATTTATTTTCTCTTATTTTCTCTTTTCTGCCCAAAGACATGCAGAAAATATGTTGCCACACAATGGGATATATATTACAAGTTTCAATATATTAGCGAAAATGAATCTGCCTAGTTGTTTCCCTATTTCACTTGAGCCACTTTTTCGATTGCGGGTTCCCAAATAGGTGGGTTCATGTTTTCATTTCCATTGTTCTGTGTCCTGCAAACATTACCTAGAATTCTGCGATATACAAATTTCCCTCTGGACTGTCCCATCATGCCCTCTTCCATGTTATGTGTTTTTCACTGAAAAAGTTTTGAGACATACAATTTGACCCTCGAGCCCTCACCTCCAATTGTTGTCCCTTGTAACCCTATTTTGAAGCCCACCCGACCACTTTTGATAATTAGACACTCCTTAATTTCCATTTCCCATCCCCGTGACTTTCGTACCTCTTTCTTAATATGCAATTAGTAACTTTTCATGCTAACAACTCACCATGCATGAACTGTCAACATTGTCATTAATGAGAGAAACGCTCGAGGATATGTCCCATTAATACGCATTAAACCAAGATCTGCAGAGAGTTGTATTATCCCTTCCGATTGTTAATCTCAAACACGGGTTGTCACATTGGCCCGCTCATGAAATATCCAATCCTTAATTGCTCATTGTCGTACCCTCCATGTTCACACTTCTATGCATGCAATTACTAGTCTTTAATGCTTATAGCGCATCACACAACAATCGTCCAAATTGTGATTAATGATTGAAAGTCTCCCACCCACATGCATTGGACCAATATTTGTGAAGGATTATATTATCCCTTCCAACTCTTCATTTCAAACATTGCCTGGAGCAAATCAACGTTCTTGTAAACTTATGGCAGCAACTCGACAATAGCTTTGTGGAGATACAATGAGTATCTTCGAATGTGAGGACCAAAAATTCCAGTGGTCTAGGGCATACTCTTGTTATTCATCCCGTTCCGCCCATAACGAAGTGATTTGGACCTTTGGAATCACTCGTGCAAGATGCATCCCTAAGGTTTTTGATTGTAAGGAGGTGGTCTCTTGGTGTGTCGAAAATTATATTTCAATCCAAAGAATTATTCCACTGTGCAACCATTCTCCTATTTCTTTTTCACCTCAAGTCTTTTGCAAGATGTTAATATTGCCAGAGCCAACATTGACCTTAAGAGGATAAGAATGCAAACAGTTCCTAGAAAAACATGATAACAGGTTGGACCTCTTACCCGAGCTCCTTGAGGACCCGAAAATAGTTCCTGAATATATCACAAAGTTGCAGGTCAGTTCCTCTAGAAATCCATTCAGAGAAATTTCTTGGTTGTTTACAAGAATAACGAGACAAGAATCCACATCAAGCATTTCCCATACAGTTATTTATATTTTGCACTTCACAGTCAATGAACAATTCATTTTCGATTCGGGAAAGCTAATTTCCATTGAAATCTATTCCCAACTATCACAATTCAAAGAAACGAATAAATTTTATATGTCATCCTACTTGATTTTTACAATAGTGCATTGTTGTCCGTTTCCGAAACTGTCTTTGTCCAAGAAGATAAACCGTGAATTCGACCCAGTAACATTCTGATACCAGGCCTTGTGGAGGCACAAGGCCTCCCATTTTTTTTATGAGGTTTTTAATGGATTTGTCTTAGTTTTCAAAGATTTATTGTTAGGAAAGGATGCTCCTTGGATGTCTGGCTAGGCAACCAAGTTTCTGGACAGGAAGGGGACACTTGAACAAAAGGAAAACTACAGTGTAATAATGACCTTTGGCTCAAAGGAAAATCCTACTTTCCTTCCATGCCACATCACAGACAAGATGTTTGTTACAGAAATAACAAGGCAATACAACCACTCATAGCATTTTTTCCATGACAAGAGAAAAAAACAGTTCATTCCTCTGCCCTGTAAAGTCGGGGACTTTGTGTGAAGAAATGTCAACAAGATTGATGAATTCATAGGTCATTTCAAGAGCTTGAACCTAAAATATGTTGAAAGGCTAAAAGGGTTCGACCCTAATGGGATTTTTCGAGAACATTTACTATCAATTGGCTTTAGAAACTCTTTTATCCATAGACGCTTGAACGAAGACAAAGATAGTGATGACAACACTCCTGCTTCTAACGATTGTGAGGTAGAGACATTGCAAAGTGCAACTAAATTGTACAAACAATAGGGAAAAGGATCCGGTGAGAAGTGGCCAGTCCCCGACCAACACTCCCAAGATCACGAAATCATGGAGCATCGCTTCAATGACCCACCCCAGTAAGAAATCAACCCAAAAATATTCAAATGGAGGAGGATATAAGAATCCTCCTCGCGGAAAAATTGATATTTCTCACAAGCTTCCCCTGATGAGGAAGAGAAAAAACATTACAGGGTAGGCAAAAGAACCTGAAATTGAACATGAGCACATGCAACTTGAAACTTCTGGGGATGCCCTGTTCCAGAAAGTTGACCCGCACGCAAACATGATGCACCATAGTTCCACAATGGAAATAGCTAAGACCGACATTTTTGATGAAGATGAATCCTTCGTATTCCAGAGTGTTGTTTTTGACAACCAATCTAAAAATTTAATCATTGAAAAGAGAGATGTAACAAATAAGAAAGGAAAATCTCGTACAAATATTAACTTTAGGAAAATGTTTTCATCCCAAATCTCTCGATTTCACTGCGTAATGGGTGATTCTCTTGATGATTCCATTGAAGCAATTGAAGCGGATAATGCCAGACTGAATGACCGAGTCAAGGAATTTGAGGAGGCTTTCATTGCTACCCCAGTGTTTGCCAGTCCTTTAGAAAAAATCGTTGTTGCTACCCTTGCAACCAAGTTAAAAGGATCCTCCAACCTCCTCACATCCTGTAGAGACTTTGTAGAGAGGAACATCAAAAAAATAATGCAGCTAATTAATGAAGCCTGGGAAACATCACAAAATATAGCTTCCTTTCAAAAGAGGGAAAATGATTTGCACGAACATTTGCACACGAATTTAAAAAATGAAGAACGTTTCTATGAATGGATGGTGACTCCTTTTGCCAACCATTCCATCAACAAATCAGATCTGAAAAGAGGACAAGAGGATCTCCCCTCCCCAAAGTGGATCAAACAATTAAAATCATGCTGGAAAAAGAAAGTTATGAATCTGCAACTCATTCTCGAATCATGTGAACAAGCCATATCAGAGAAAGAAGAATTATTCAGAAACCTGACCCAAATAGACTTAGCCGAAAGTACCAATGAGGTTCAAGACCTAAACTTATGTTGATACTGAGAGGGGGGTGAATTAGTATCAAGTACAATTTAAAAACTTTTTTAGACTTATACTTAAACCATTCAATTATATCCAATGAGCAATGAACAA
>JASDQU011102600.1:14733-43080 GCA_032191745.1 Picea mariana | reverse complement strand
AGAATGCCAACTTTGTTTTTCTCCATACTTTGTTTTCATCATAATCATATTCTACTTTATTCTATCATCATCATATGTCTATTATATCTACTCTCTAAGATGTGGTCTTAGTATTTTCTACAATCCAAGAACTATATGACTACATAATTTATGATTGTTAAACATACAATCTGATCTCAATTTTCTACTGCATTTTCTTTTTTTGTTTATTAAATCTATGACTGAACTTAGGTCTACACAGGGATTCTTGTTTAAATAAAAGGAATGTGAACATAATAATTTTTGCAAGAGATCATTATATTTACAAAATATTACCATAACTTAGAGTTCCAATTTAACTTCTTCATATTCTTTCTATCCTTCATCCTTTCATGATTGAGATTGTAACATGATACTTGTTTCTGTAAGTATAACCAATTGCCACTTTTCTTTATTATATATGGCTCATATAATTTTCTCCATTATGGTTTTCTATGGTTATAGTTTCTTCAATATTAATGTCCAAGTCTTTGACTTGGACATTGATTGAAGACATTCATACGATATTGTTTTAACTAAACACTTACCAAAAGCATGTCATAAATTTCAGACATGGGCTATCATTATGTCATAAATTTCAGACATGGGCTATCATTATTTTGGCAATCAAAATAGAATCCATTCATTTGGTTCATAAACTTGGCTCCTACACGAAAAAAATATACCAACAATTATATCATCAGTTATGTTTTTATCTACCTTGGCGTATGCTTTGAAACCCTTGGTAGATTCGGCATTGATATTACTATATAGAAAGGGTTTCATCATTATGTTTCCATACAGGGAATCTATGAATACAGTGTATTTTTTTTTATTTTACAATTCTTTATTTTTTTCATTTCCACTGTTTCCATTGTTCCCCTCATTCTCTGTCATCATAAACAGCGAGAGAAATGTTATCAAAATCTCAAAGAATCCAACTAGGAATTAAAATTTAAATCCAAGGCTACTGTATTCCCTAAAAAAAGTACAGGTAGTGGTCATTTTTGCAAATGCATAATCAAATTTTGATGACTCCATTTTGTTTGCAAAGGGACCTTCAACATCTCCGGTGTGGGGGAGATGATGATCCCCTATTTTGATCATCTTTCACCACTATTTAGTCTATATATTTAAATGAAAACTCAAGCATCTCAGTGCATTTTGGATTTTCTTGTCATCTTTTCGGGAGTTTTTAATCCTAATCTCTTTTAACATCATGTTGATATCTAAGCAAGGTAATAATCACATTATTACAATTATTTTTTCATTATCTCAAAGGTTTCAAGTGTTGTTTCTGAATTATTGTTTGAGCATAATTACAATTCATATATTTAACAGTTATAGGACATCCGAACCTCCATCTAGACCTTCATCCAAGCCTTCATCCGACATTGTTCCAGGAAGTTAAATTTGAGCTCAATTTGTGGCAAGAGGATGTTGAATCATAAAATTCCCACACATGGGTTATGTGCCCAATATGCCCAATTAGGTCCCACATGAGCCATTTCTTAAAATTGTGGATGGATTGAGAGCAGTTTTTGGTCCTCGATTCGACATCCAGTGCTCCATCCAACACTCCATCTGGCACTCGATCCGACATTCAGAGTGTAGAGGAGTTGGCAGTTAGCACATTGGTGGGCTTATATGGACAAATCAAGAACATGGGTTTTGTGCCCACTCACACCCTCCAGCTATGCAACTCAACACATCTAGACTTGAGCAGTTGCATAGGTTGTTATTTTGAGCATAGAAGACTGTTGGAAAAGATAATTTATGTTAATGGAATTTAATGAATTATTGTTTTTAGAGAGTGTCAACCCTTCCAGTGGTCGACCTATCAAGCTCTGTAATAATCTATAAATATTGTTTCCTATGCCACGAAGAAAGACATGATTTTATATACATAGCCAGTATATTGGATTACTCTATAAAAACTCGATTTTGGTATTAATATAAATGATGTACTAATATTATGACTGTATTTTGAGTTGGAGCAGTACCACGACTGTCTGGGGGGACCACCAATGGTCTGGGTATCTGATTTATTTGTTGTATATTCATCTCTCTGCATCTAACTCTCTTGTGCAGGCTATTAGTCAAGCTATATCTATGTGTTTAATTTACAGGTTGTTTATAATCTTCCTTATTCAAACATCTATGCATTCTCTCAAATAATTTTCATATGAAAGTTACTTACTCAGATTAAGATTCATAACTCTATACATGCTTTCGATCATTTCACTTTCCATATATGCACAAATCCTCCTTTTCTAATTTATAAAAATTGTATTTTACTGTGCAAGCTTGTATAAGTTGTATTATGCTTTGTAAAGTTACATAAGTTGTATTTTCCTTTGTAAGATTAACAATGTATATAACAGTCCTTTATGACTCTTTAGATTATGGTTTAAAACTAACTCCTGCAGGGATGCAATTATTATCTCTGTGTTATAGATTTCAGTTTTGGTATGATAGGGTAATTGGGAGTTTCAAATATCTTTTCAATATTGTTTATGAATTGTGTTGATATAAAATATGTACATAATCAATTGAAATTTCCTTAATGGCAAAGTTTTCCATCGACTGCCTTATTTCTACTTTACATTTTCTCTCTAGAAATCAATTATCTAATCTAAATTATCATAGATTTAGATTTCTAAATAAAAAGAGTAATTACAATAGTAATCTTTCATGCCTAGTCTCATATTTTGCATAATATATTCTTGCACTAGTTTGTTATTCCGGTACCAATTTTCAATTTTTCCCTTGTACTGATTTCCGCATATTAGTTTTCTTGCACTTTAAATTTGCCAATATCTTTAAATCGCCAACATATAGATTAATGACCTAAATCGTGAGATATGGTCACTCAATGCCGGGTTTCGTCCCTAGGTGATGAATTGTTCTAGTTTGTTTATTATTTGAGTGTGTTGTCGACATTAGATTAGATTGGGCTATACTAGGCTAGATTAGAGCTCGAGACCTGCACATACAGTTCTAGCACCTAGAATCTTAGGAGCCCCGGGTTGACAATTTAATGTTGAAATAGATAGCATATATTTCACTCGACACCAATGTTGACTAGAGTCTTACTTTTTCGTAAGTAGTCCACTTGATCTGAAAAAGGGTTAAAATTACAACAAATATACATCCTTTCAAAGCCATTTAACGAGTGTGAAAAATACAAGTTCACTCGACTAGCTTTTCTTTTTTTTAGAGATTCAGAAAAGAGCTTAAACAAAACTTGGTCGGAGTCCCATAGGAAAGAATTAACATGCTCGTGAGTAATAATATGAGGTTCAAATGCACATCCATATCGAAAAATATAAGGAAATCTCGGTCCTATGGAATAAATTCTGCATGGGCACCAAATGGAACAAATTTTCTAACTAGGTAACCCATGTTTGGTAGGCCTCTACCACTTAATAATGACACTTCTAGTAGCAGTGAGAATGTTTCGTGTCAACAATAAATGGGTTATTTCCTAAGGTGTATGGATCAGAGTCATAGGACAATGCAAGAATGAAAAATGGAGTGACAAACTATCCTATATGCTAGTGGAAGAAAATACCCGCTGAAGGCATGAACGGGTAGTATGACGCTAGAAACTACAAAACATCCTGGAAAAAAACACCTAAAGCAACTCTTTCCACTGTATTATTAGTCCATAAGGTCAAAACATCAGCACAAACTATATGAAGTGGGTAAATAATTTCCACTAATAGTAAAAATAGACCATTTTACCATACCATTTGAGTTTTTTCACCCACATAGTGCATTTTAGGCTATTTTCCCAACGATCTTTAAGTGTTGATTGTGGGAGCTACGATCAACAGAATTAGCAACTGTCTAGATCAAGTAAGTTCCCATCCCCTCTTCTCCACTTTCAATGGATTTAAATTTAAATTTATTCCTCAATTTTTTAGTTTTAGAGGGTGAAAAAAGTAAACTAGGGTGTACGCGGGTGACAGTTCATTGGGTCTCATACATGCCTCCATGTACGTGGGAAAAGAAAATCCTGCCAATGTTAGCCCGTGTATAAGTCTGTGAACATATTTTTTGATAAGATTTGACTCAAAAATGAATTTTCCTTTGCAATATGGTGATTGAATGGAGGGATAGCGAGCATGAAGAGATAGATGCAACAGTTGAAAGAGATGCAGGGGCCCAACAAGCTTTAAAAAGATGTGGCCTTTATAAATTTTGGTCTCTCAAAGGAATGAGGGCTCAAGTGAGGTTACTCTAGATGCTCGTAAACCACTAGTATCCGAAGATAGATGCCTTCAATCTCAATGGGAAACAATGGAGGATTGAAGTGGATGACATATATTTTATCACATGATTGTCTCGTTGAGGTGAGGTTGTGAATATCAAGACCCAGGGGGATGGGGGTAGTATGAATATGGAGGAGTACATTGGCACCTACTATGTTGTAGGAATAGATAAAGTATGGATCTAACTCCCAATCAGGTAAATCGAGAACCCAAGCTTAAATATCGTTGTACTTGTTCTTACATGGATCTCGGGGTTGGCCTTGTTGCACTAGGCCTCGAGGCCACTCATGTTCTATGTGGTGGAGTGTTTATGACCCACTATTTATGATTGTTGTACCTCACTACTAGCTAACATGAAGAGCCAATTGACGGATTGCAAACAAGGGAGAAAGAGAAATTTCGGATTTGCATCCATTATGTGTATTTTTTTCTTTGAGTAGGTTCTAGGATTGAACCCTAGAGTAGAAATTATTCCACATGGAATGCACGATCTAGCAATGTCATGGTGGGCTGATGTGATGATGTGGCTAGGAGGTAGTAGGGTGCCAACCCCCTACAATGATGAGTTCTTTTTCTGGTGTCGACGACTGGTTATAACTATCGACGACTATTCTTTTGTCGGGATTGACTACAGAGGGGATCCATATATGCCTTTGCCACCAAATTTGCCTACCGTGATATTAGTAAGAAATGTCTTTTATATATTTCATTTTTTTTTTGTTTTTTCAAAAAGAATGAAAAGACAAATATTTTTGTATGGTATCAAGTATTAACAATTGCTTTGTCACACAAAGTTTGGTCCATGACGACCAAATGGATTCCCACGACATCGACGAAGGAGTCGGGGAAATGAGCATGTAGGAGGAGATGCAAAGAGAGTGCTGCAGAATGTGGAGGGGAACCTATCTTGATCGACACACAGGATTCCTATGGTTCAAGTGGAGGAGCTGCCAGAGGCTATGTTGGAACAGGTGGTGGGTGTGCCCCATGCATGGGTGCGACTCTTCCAATGTCTCGCAAACGTCATAGTGTGCTATCATGATATGCATCTGGCACCACATGCGTAGATTCCATGGTCATATCTATATCGTCCATACATTTATTTTTAGGGTGTGAGCCCCATTTTGTACTATGACACCATATTTTTTGAAAAGATGAAATATAAAAAAAAATGTTCTTTGGCTTTACTTATAAATGTTACAATGTGTACATGCATGAAGGTTTTTTCTTCACTAAGTTATGTGACAAATTCCAATCTAAAACATAATTATCATATACATCGGATACATGATTAGAACTTCTAGGTATGTTATTATAAGTAAGAAAATCAAAGTATCGTTCCAAAATTCATACCCGTAGGAATCGTCGAAGTAGAGTAGGGTCTCGCACACGGTAACTGTCATTTAATTGACATACGACTAACTGGAAGTCTAGGAGAACCTTTAAAGATCAAACACCATGTGAAATGGCATCGCATAATAGTTCTATAATGACGCTATACTCAGCCATATTATTCATTGATGGCTCCAGACAAATGCCACCTGAAGATACCAGTTGGCCCTTGGGTGAGTAAATGACCCAAGTGGCGGAAGCCATGTTCGGTGTGTGACAAATGGAACTGTTTTTGAATCCTAGGTAAACTAAATACTTCATTGACATTTTCCAACCAAGGGAAAACTTGATAAGCAAGCCACTGATATAAAGGAAAAGATATATATACACTAAGATACACTAGTATACAAAAGGTCACACCCAATCCTGAGGGATCAAGTGTAATATTTTTTAAGGTAGATCCCATTTCTGGGATCATCCAACATATTCCCTTCATAATATTCCAATTTATAGGTTCATTTATCTAAAACATGTTGCACGATATAAGGACCATGCCACATGGGGTTGAACTTTCCTTCCTCCAACGGTTCTTTGGCTTAGTCATACAACAGAACCGAGTCACCCTCAGCATAATTTTGAGGACAGACAGAAATATCATACTGAACCTTAACACATCATTTATTCGAATGATAGTCATAGACGAATCTTGACACTGATCATTGAGATGCTCTAGGTGCACAAGGCGTTCTTCAAGATCATATGTGTTAGGTAGGAGCTCAATTGCAAGTTTGAGGGAAGGGATTTTTCATTCAATCGAAAGGATCGACTCCATGCCATGTACTAAATGAAAAGAAGAAAATTCGGTGGAAGTCTTTACCGAGGTTCGATATTCCCAAAGTATAGGGTAAATCATCAAATGCCAGTCATATTTACTTTGGCTGACAGGTTTTTACAAGATTGTCTTGAGAGATTTATTCATCACCTTTACTTGACCATTTTCCTGGGGATAATAAGGGGAAGAATGACCATGCTTAAACCCCAATTTTGATGCAAATTCCTTCATCATTTCATTATGAAAGTGACTACCATGATCAGTGACAACATTTTTTGGGATTCCAAACTGGGCTATAATTTGGTTGAATATGAATAATTTTATAGTCTTACCATTGGATTTAAAGGTAGGCATGGCCTCTTCCCATTTAGTAAAGTAATCCATGACCACAATGATATGTTGATGCCCCCAGCTGAAGTTAGGTTATAGTCCATAAAATATACCCCCAACTTGGTGAATGGAATGACGGTGATGAATGGGTGAAGAGTTGATGGTTGAGAGCGCATTTTATGAGCAAACACATGGAAAGGGTAACAATTATTGATCTCTTCAACACAATATTTAAAAATTGACGGCCAAAAATAACCAACTCACAATATTGTTTGGGTCATCGCAAGTCGAGATAGATGACCACCACAAGCCCCACTGTGAAAGTCATTGAGAAACGACTCATTGTCCTTGTGAGTCAAGTAATGATGAAAAATATTATCTACTCCTTGACGATATAAAGTGTTGTCAATGATAAGGTAGTGTTTAGTGTGATGACGTATACATCATCAATCATCTCTCGACAGATGTTGGGATAGCTTCAAGGTTTGAATATAAATTAGAATGTCTCCAAACCAGGGGTCCGAAGATGAGATAAGGAAGATATGTTCATATGCGAATGAATCATCATGAAAAATTTCCTCATCTAGTTGATGGAAGTCTGATATCAACTCGACAAAAAATGAATATTTCTTAGAATTTTCCGAAGCAAAATCGATATCAAATTCTTGCAAAATAACAATCCAGTTATTGTATTTCCCCCCTATGATATGCCTGGTAAGGATTTATTAGAATGAATTAATATCTACAACTATGGTAGCTTTGCAAAGTAACATATAATTTCATAATGTTTGAACTACATCTACGATGACCAAGGCTAGTTTTTCTACATGAGAGTATTTAAGTTCATGACCGACTAAGTTTCGACTGAGATAGTAGACAATGTGCTCATGGAGTTCGTCATCTTCCTGAACCAAAACCATACCAACCATCCCTTCGGATGGAGCTATATAAAGAAAATAATATCTATTGTAGTATGGAGGTTTCAAAAGAGGCACCGATAACAAGGATTTCTTAAGAGAATCAAAGAATTCTTGTGCTTGCTCATCCCATATAAACGGAGTATCCTTCTTCAAAAGGCACATGAAACCCTTAGTTAAATTGGCATAGTTCACTATGAACCAACGCAAAAAGGTTATCCTTCCCCTATAAACCTTGAAGTTGTTGAATGTTGTACGGGGGAGGCAATTGAAGTATTGCCTCAACCTTCATAGGATCCACCATGATCCCATGCTCAGAGACTAAGAATATGAAGAGATGCACAAACCTAACACATAAGATGCACTTGTGAGGGTTCAAATTTCTGTGATAGTAACAAAATATCTCAAACTAATCGAAGGTTAGTGGGTTGATCTACTCTCTTGCGAGAGTGAGCAACAACATCATCGAGGTAAGCTTCGACAATATGTTTGAGATCATAAAAAACAAAGGTCATGGCGTGCTGGATGGTTTCTCCGACGTTTTTAATGCCGAAATGAATTTTTTGGTATGAGAAAGTACCCCAAGGACAAATAAACTTCGTCTTATGTTGATCCTCAGGTTTGATTTGAATTTGATTATACCCTGAAAATCCATCCATAAAATAAAAAACTTCATGGGAATGGGGTTGGAAACCCATTCATTCAAGGGGACTGGGTAAATGAAACTAGCATTAAGTATATTCTCTACCTCTGCCTTAATAGCAGGTGCCTTCCTAGGATTAACAACTCTAATATGTTGTCGAACAAGTCTAGCATCCATATAAGTCTTGATCTCATGTTCAACAATGCTGGGGTCGATCCCTAGCATCTCTTCGTATGAACAAGAAAATACATCACAAAATTATTTGAAGAGATTGATGTAGATCTGAATTTCTCCAGGTGAACAATCTGCACCGATATATACGTTCTCAATTTTACCAGGAATTCGAGAGATGTTGATCATGACAGCAGGAGAATATTCTCCATGTTTCCTTTGGCATAAATACCATGCATATCTAATGGAACCACAATGTGACTAACCATATCACTCAAGGTAGATCTACAATCATATTGTTTGATCCTAACAAGCTCTGGGAGGAAATATGAGCGATGATGTATATTGTCCCAAGGCCTATCGGGACCATACATGGCTTCTAATATGGCTTCCTCTGAAGGTAAAGTATCGTCGACAAAGTCATGCGAACAAGATGATTCGGAGGCCCATATGGGCTCTAGAACGGATCCTCCTCATCCGTCTCTGAGGAGAAAGGATCTGAGTCAACAGTAGCATTAAGAATAGATTGATACCCAACTTCTGCTACTAACAGTGGAATTTCCATCCCAAAGTGTGACTGAACTTTACATGACATAGTCGAGGAAGGTAGGGTCCAAGGGTCATTGAAATACGAAGTATGATAAGGAATGAACCTCATCGACAACAAAGACTTACTAGAAATGGCATGAATGTGATGGATTGGTGCCATGAAATCAAAGCTACCCATGAGAGAGGAATAATTTCCGACACCAACATGCTCGGTTTCCTATTGAGAATTGTCGATCACTGGGACCGAAGGTCCAACTGTTGCATTAGGACTAGTGTGCGCAAAGGACAATTGATCAATCATCATTATTTTCCCTTCGTGAGGAAAAAATAAATTGTGTAAAAAAAATGACGCAACCATGGGCATGGAATAGTCCAAATACACCCTAGTAGTAAATTATAGCCAAGGGGCACATCCACCACCTCGACATCAACCTCCACTGTCTTTCCACCTAAATGGACCGAAAAAGTGGGAAGAAATTTGGGGTTGAAATGAACGCCCATCAAATGCGGTAAACATAGTCATATATTCGGATAGAGTCAGAGAGCCAATGGCTTTCCAATAGGTTAGGGACATCATGCACGTTGCAACACCTTCATCAATTACAATGCGTTTGATGGTAATTTTATTGTACTCCAAATGTATTTAAAAGGCCATGTGGTAAGGTAAGTGAGGCTTAACATCCATGACATCAAACTTAATAACCTTGGAGCCACATGGGTAGAGAGCTCCTAAAGAAGATAAGAAGGGGTTACTCTGTGAAGGAAACATCTAGAGAACCTCCAAAGAAGACATTGCATAAGGAGTTTGACCCAGATCTTCAAAAATCAAATAGTTCTGGGGAAATCTGGCATCAGGATTGTGGAAAGAGTTTTTTAGTACTCCGTTCATAATACGAGGCGAAGGTTATATCTTTTCGATTTGCAAGGGTGTTTTCAGAGGAGGGGGAGACTCTGGACATGTAATAGTTTGTGAAGAACCATAATCATGAGATTGAGTGGCTACATCAATATGATACTTGACCATATTAACACATAGATGGCCACCTTCATGTTTCGAGGAGTTTTGACTCTTGATCAATGCATTTCCAGTGTTAGAGGACCCTGAAGCCATGTGTTGATTATGTTGAAATGGATTGGTTAGCACAATGGATGGTTGTGATAAGATTCTTGAGGCTTCCTCGATTTTGGGGCATAGGTGGGTAAAGTGATCATCTTTACAAATTTTACAAGGAAACTTCATCTTCCGTTTCTTTTTCTTTCCCTCACCAACATTATTATTCGATATATCATTGTTAGTGTTGTCATTGGATTTGTTATTATTTTTCCCACCTTTACAATTATTACCTCGTCCTTTCCTTATATTCCCTCTTGGTTGTTGGTTACCATTTGGTTTGGCTGACGACTATACAGAATGCACACCTGCTGACTGAGTGGGAGTGGAGGACGAAGCCAAATATTGTCCTGCTACAAGTTGGATTAGAGACAAATTCTTCAACTGGTTTGTCACCTGGTCTATAGACTTAGAATTTACATATCCTATGATTCCATCAACATAAGGCCCAAGATTTTTTCTAGGGTTGTAATTTGACCACGACACGTCAGGAATAATTTCATACAACATCCCAAACTGAGCATATATGAGGTCCAGTGGTTGGGATTTGCAAATAAATTCTTCCTCAGATGTTACTCTGGATGTAGAAACATCCTTCAGAATATAAGGAAAAAAGGACTTAAGGAACCACTCCAACAAAAAATTTGGAGGAATGTAGGATTTAATAAACCACTTATATCTACGCCACTCTTGGATATGGTCCAAGATATGTGTGGCATTATCTTGGAGAAATGTCTAAAAAATTTCTATGCCAACATCATAACGAACCAAAAACTGGAAGTGGTTGAGAAAGACCAAAATCATATGATGAAAGTTTATGTATGTTCCCCCCGGTAGCTCAATGTACCATTTCGCAACAACCCCTATGAGGGTGCATTGAAATAGTCTCAAATGAATAGAATCGTCATTAAGGGAATTACATGAGAACCAAAAATGAAAAGTAGTAACATGATCACCTAGATCCTCACCAGTATTTCCTTCCAATTTTGGAATGTCCAAAGGAATCTTAGTGGGGATGGGGTGCCATTATGACGCACTAGGTCATTCATTAATTTCGACAAATCTAATAGATTAAGCGTGACTAGGAAAGAGAGTCAAGGTTGCAGCGTCTGAGCCCATGCTCCTGGGAAATATTGGTGTTGAGGGATTGCGGGCCATCCAGGGTTTTGCTATATACCATGGCCTTGTCTGGTAGGGTAATATAAGCCTCCAAACTGATTCATAATAGGTTGTATGGGAACCATACCTCCAAAAGTGGTATAATGAAGGTTATAAACACTGCCCCCGGCTGGAGGATCTATGGGATGGGGGTTTCCCATAGTGTGAAAGTGACTTCCTCTGGGTGGAAATCCGAAGGACAAAGAAATATTTGTCATAAGAAATGCATTTTTCGGAATCGACATGGAAGGAGGAGGGGGAAAGGATGGAATACGGGAATTAACATGTCCGCCCAATTGAGTACTCCATCCAGGAGAATTGAGACTAGGATTAGACCTAGAAGAAAAAGGAGGTTATCCTCCAACCATAGGATTCATTTGGGGAATATGACCTCCACCAAAAGAGAGAGGAGCATGTGGAGGAGCCATGCCCCCAGGTCCAAAACTAGGATTTTCATTAGTTGCTAAAATAGAGGATGAAAGTTGCGACGTCATATTGGGCATACCAAAAGAAAAAGGGTTGACCAAAGGTATGGAATGAGAATTGTATCCTGGCGTACCAAAAAGAGACCCAAAATGGTTTGTTTTTATGGGTTGAGTAGAAACCATAGGTTGGGTAGCATTAGGGATGAGAATCTCAGGCACTCCAACCATCGCGGCTAAAGGAGTCAAAGAGATCCCACTAATCACATAAGGTATAGGAGTCTATTAGCATAGGAATTTGCACTAGAAAATTTGGTTATTTTTATGGTCTATTTTGTAGCGCTGGTGAATTAGGAGATTCGACAGCGCCAACTTCCTCAAGCACCAAGTTTCAACATTTTTTATGAAGCAAGAGAACTTGATCCTTCATATGAGTCCAATAACACAATATTCATTCATTTCCATCATTACCTTTTTGTTATGCTAAGGTATTTCAAATTTCTCCTAGCTTGGTGCTGCAAAAACTGGTATTTTCAGACAGGCGCTACAAAATGTGCTGCAAAATGTGTTGCGGAAACTCTATTCTATGACTGTTGAATTGGTATTTTTGACTAGTTGTCTTCCATAAGGATTTTCAGGTGAACCAAGATGAATTTTCAAAATTAAAAGGAGCTTATTGTCAAGAACGTACGCAAGAACATTAACCTCTTTCATTTTTCACATAGGTGTCACTGATTTGGAGATTCAAAGGAATCTTTGAGCCCTATTTTTTCAGTTTTCATGATTTCCTATTTGAGACATGCTCTTACGACACATATTACGACCAGCTGGAGATGAACTTTAAGAAACCGATAGAAGTTTGTCTTTAGAACAAGCTTATATACAAAAACCGTTCTCATATTTTACACATATATTATATTTTGAGAATTGCAAGTGGTGTTTTGAATCCTATTTTTCAGAATTTCTCCTCCTGAAAAGCAGGAAATAAGTTAAAACATGTCATTTTCTGTTTGTAACTGTTTCCATTTTGGGAAAGGGGTTGGAGTTCGAATTGGTGAGCTAGAAAGGACCTATATTTCTATATATTTCATGGTTCAATAGTATAGGGGGTTATAAAGAGCTAAGGGAGGGGGAAAAGTAATAAAATATAAAACTGTTTAGTTTTGGCAGCTTTGTATACTTCACTGAAGAGCATGCATTTCAATTGATGTTGCTAATAATAATATGGAACATAATTATTTCCTTTTTCTTCTAGTTTATGGTTATGTGTGAAGGATTCATGCTATTTTTTTTATGTAGCAAAGGAGTTGACTGCGTGAAGACATCACCATAAACTTATTTTAATTCGTGAAGTAGGAGGATCTTTATTTCTGGAATTTTCTTCAGGGATTAGTCAGTTGGACCAGATGTACACCTACACTATTCTCTTTATATTTCTTCCTCATTCTTCTTTGAAAATTTTGTCTTGTTGCTGTTCATATTTGGATTAGAATTTCTCTTTGGGAACATGGTCTGATGTAGGCATCATTGATCAATGATGAACAATTTTAATTAGCTCCCTCTAAACTTTCAAAAACAAACTTTTTGTTACTTTTTACTGATGGGATATAGGATTGTTCCCCTACAGTATGGGAGAAAATCCTTGCGCTAACATCATATGTGTCATTGCCAAGGATGCGATTTTAGCAAAGTTGAATATCTCCCTGGGTTGAACAATAAGTACAATTCTAGATTTAGATGGTATATTGAAGTTGGGAACCTAGAGGACTGCATATTTTCTACCTGGTGACCCCATGAAGATGAACCTGTTGGAAGACTCCACTGTGGGAATGATCTTGGATAGAGATGGAAGGCAGAGACAAGTTCAGGTATCAAGTTTTGAATCTGTTTCTAGAACTTGTGCTCTTTGTCCTTCATTCTTTCTTGAATTTCCCTACACACATTAGGAGAATCCTAATCTGCTCTGTATACTCTAAATACCACCATCCTTCTCTTGCATATTCCTCTTTCAAACAAGTAGATTTACCCCCTTCCCATGTCATTGATGTTAAGGATATCTATCTACTTCAAACACCTAAAGAAGATGAGGTTCATATGCACTTTTTAATCAGTATGAACCTTATGATTCTCTCCCTTCTATAGATTTCAAAGCTGATTTATTACCTGTTGTCATTCCCTCTGTGGTTAATAACAAGCCTATTGAAATTCAACATGCACCAAATGATTATTGTCCTTTTGAAAATAATAAAACCAATTCAGTTCAAGCTTCCATCTCCTCTAACCTTTACCAACAAACTTCTAGTGTTCATTAGCCCACTGACTTCCAGTTTAATATTAGGGAAAAGATGTTTAGAACTCTAAAATTGCCATCCTTTCTTCATCCTTACCCTCTTGGATTTGTAGACTACCTACCAACTTTTGATGGAAAAGATAACAATGCAGGAGAATAACATTTGTCAACCTTTCAAGACTTCATTGACAATATGGAAATATTCCATGAAGATATTGTCATGAGGATTTTCTCTAAATCTTTGATTGGAGATGCTGCCTTGTTGTTCAAGAATATGGAAGCTGCTTCCATTGGTTCATGGAATGAACTATATGAAACCTTTTTAAAATACTGGGGAGAGAGAAAATCATTTGATTAGTACTTGCATGAGCTCACTGTTGTGAGAAGAGAGAATAATGAAGTTTTGTCTTCTTTTAATCAAAGGTTCTACAATATATATTGCATCTTACCCTTGGAAATTAAACCTTCTGAAATTGCTGCCATGGTTTATTACATCATGTCTCAACACTTTAACATTGTCTTATTTCTTATAGAAAGAGAGTCTACATATTTACTGTAGTTATTTAGATATGTTGAAGAAGTGGAGGAGAATATCTGATCTTGTGGTAGGATTCAAAGACAGTATAATGTTGAATCTTCACATGAGCCCATAATTGATGAAGAATACATATACAAACAACAATCTATTACTAACTTGTGTGCATAGTCAGAAACATTTCATGGACAACACTTTTTTGATGAGTACCCCAGTGATGTTGATGAGAAACATGTTGATGAACATCCTATTGATGAAGAATAACCTCTCGTTGATACATGTGTATTGATCATTTAGATTCAGCCAGAGGAAGTAAGGTAAAAATTATAAATGGACCAACAACCACCTACACTAGTCATCCATTTACCAGAACCTCCACAAGAACAAAAGGAAGAATCTGCACATAAGGTGTTTGATCAACAACCCTTTCTCGGTTATGATGACAGCCAAGGTCATAGGTTCTTGAGTTTAAATCAGAAATGTTTACTTATTAATTAAATAAATTTTACTAATCCTGGATATGATGCATTAAATTATATTCAAGAGTTGTTAATTGAAGAACAAACAGGTCATACCTTTCTCAACAAGAAGCATTTCATGCAGTGGTAGTCATTTTGTTTAAAGCCACTAGTTTTGAATCATAGTTTTGAGGACCTAGTAGCAATTTTGTTGGAGTCATATTTCTCTAATTCTTGGAATTTTTCATATTTCTTCATGACACACACTCATTCAAATGAACAACATTTTCTGAAGACCGCTTTATGGATTCTACCATGCTTTTCTTGCTTGTTGTTTTCCATTTGCAACATGAGGAGAATTCAGTGAGGAAGTTGTTTGAGTGGCTATGGTGGAAGTTCCCTTTCACCTGAGTGCATTGTAAAACCAATTAGTGTAGGCATGTACATAAATAAGCTATTTTGAGCAGGCATGTTTTCTTTCATCTTGTAAGTAGTGTATTTTTTTCTAGTATGATGTCTTCAACAGGATTACTGAAAGTTGTACCCAAGACTGACTCCATAACCCAATGGTCAAGGCACTGAAACTACATGAGTTCTTAAAGCCTCATCGGGAGGTATCTATCCACCATGGACCTTATTTTAGTGCATGATTTTTCACTAGAAAATTTGGTTATTTTTACGGTCTATTTTGAAGCACTGGTTAATTAGAAGATTCCATAGCGCTAGCTTCCTCAAGCACCAAGTTTCAACATTTTTATGAAGCAAGAGCACTTGATCCTTCATATGAGTCCAATAATGCAATATTCATTCATTTCCATCATTACCTTTTTGTCATGCTAAGAGATTTCAAATTTATCCTAGCTCGGTGCTACAAAAACTTGCATTTTCAAACAGGTGCTACAAAATGTGTTGCAAAAACTCTATTCTAGAACTATTGAACTAGTATTTTTGACCAGTTTACTTCCAAGAGGATTTCTGGGTGAACTCGGATGAATTCTCAAAATTAAAAGGAGTTTATTGTCAAGCACAGACCCAAAAAAATTAACCTCTTTCATTTTTCACATAGGTGTCACGGATTGGGAGATTCAAAGGAATCTTTGAGCCCTATTTTTTCAGTTTTCATGATTACCTGTTTGAGACATTTTCTTGCGACACATATTCCGACCAGTTGGAGATGAATTTCAAGAAACCGAGAGAGGTTTTTCTTTAAAACAATATCATATACAAAAATCATTGTCATATTTTACACAATTATTATAGTTTGATAATTACAAGTGGCATTTTGAAGCCTATTTTTTAGAATTTCTCCTCAAAAGCATGAAATCAGTTAAAATGTGTCATTTTCTGTTTGTAACTATTTCTATTTTGGGAAAGGGGTTGGAGTTTGAATTGGTGAGCTGGAAAGGATCTATAGTGCTATATATTTCATGGTACAAGATTATATGGGGTTAGAAAGAGCTAAGGGAGGGGTTAGAGTAATAGAAAATAAAATTGTTTTGTTTTTGCAGCTCTGTATACCTCACTGAAGAGCATGTATTTCAATTGATGTTTCTAATACTAATCTAGATCAGAGTTATTTCCCTTTTCTTCTAGTTTATTGTTATGTGTGAAGGATTCATGCTATTGTGTTTATGCAGCAAAGGATTTGAATATGTGAATACATCACCATAAACTTCTTTTAATTCTTGAAGTAGGAGGATCTTTATTTATGGAATTTTCTTCAGGGATTAGTCAGTTGGACCAGATGTACAACTGCAATATTCTCTTTATGTTTCTTCCTCATTATTCTTTGAAAATTTTGTCTTTTTGTTGTTCATATTTGGATTAGACTTTCTCTTTGGGAACATGGTCTGATGTAGGAATCATTGATCATTGATGAAAAATTTTAATTATCTCCCTCTCACCTTTCAAAAACACACTTGTTACATTTTATTGATGGGATCTAGGCTTGCTCACCTATATTTTGGGAGAAACTCCTTGCACTAACATAGTCGAGGGACTCCCTGTGTCATTCAAATTTGAATCAGTACGCATAATTGGATAATCACAGGTTTGGGAGGTGGAGATATACGTACCATGCTTATTAACATTATGCCTTTTAGAAGGAAACTTCGGTAAAGAATCAAAATGTAGTGGTAACTTCAAAAAATGATGAGACCTACGAGGAGGCTAGTATTTCTCCACGATGGCTCAATAATTGAGGTGTGAAACCAAATCATAGGGCCAAATAACAATAAGAGAGCACACCAAAATAAAGAAAAAAGGAAAAATGCACACCAAACAGGATATAGTAGCTAAAAAGGGGCCTCCCTCACTAGAGTAGGTATGCCCCACCCAAGAGGGGCCCGAGACTCTCTTCAAAATATTGGAGGTATCATAATTCGTTATAAGGGCCCTTGTGGTCTTAACAATGTAGTTAGTTAGATCCCCCCGGAGAGGTAATGCTCCATAAAGGTTGTGTGTTGTCTGACCCTTATCTGACTCAGGGTACCTGCAGAATAACCCCTGCAAGTAACCTATGTGGATACCTATGTCAAGCAACTAGATTCACCACAATATAACCAATGCGTAGGAGAACAATCGTAAGTCCGGTCCATCATATGGGAAGGGTAACAAAGCTCGAAATATTGAAAGAACCACCTCTCACAGAGGTAAAGGTACTATCAATACCCCCAAATATGAATAGAACCACATAAATATCTCTGACGCTAATAAGGTATTAGAGGGATATCTCTGCAACCAACTTCGTGTGACCTCGTGCTTAACTATGGTGTGAGCAGAGCCTCTTGACGTCACTAATTACACAATGGGTTTCACCACTCCTTGGTCGGACACATATGTTTAGTTTAATAACCTTGGAGAAGTTTTCTTACAAAATACTATTCCAAGGTCCTATGGCTTATACTTGTTTGTGTACCCTGAAAATAATATCGTTTCTAATCAATTTTAGGTAATCAACGTTAATTTTAATGGTTTGTTTTTACTGAAGAGGTGTGGTCATGAAACTAATGGTATTACTACTCAACATATAAGAGAAGTGAATATAAAAAAACTTCTAAGTCCTAATATTAAATTCTCAAGAGATGGTAAGCTTCTAAATGCAACTTTCAATTCAATTTCTACAATTTCAATGAAACTCAATCTTTCTGCATGTGTCAAAATCAATACTAAGTAATCAAAAGAGAAAATTCCATAATGCAATTTTTTTTTTGTATTTTCGATATAAAGAAAACTAAATGCAGGAATCAATAAAAGCTTCACATATAGACCCTACTACAAGAAAAAAGAGACAAGCCAAGCGAGATACCAAGAAGAAACACTCAAACCAATGTGAAAGGACAACCAATGAAAATGATGATAAGAGATAATAACGCTAAAAAATTCAACAATAAGAAGGTTTCCTATCACTCTGTAAGCACTTAACAGTTAGGACACAGACCCAAGAAGTCTCAAAAACCAACCAAACTTACCCAACAAACACCAAACTCAGCCAGTAAGCCTAAAGAGTTAATGTACGCAACTGTTTGAGAAAAACTCACGTGTATGCGCCCTATAGAAGGACATATCACGTATGTACACATCTGTCAAGGGAAAAACCACATATATATATTAAAAAACTACCAGGGAAAGGATTAATCTAAGAAACTCAGATGCAAATTAAAATTAGGCTTTCAAGCAATCAAGCGAAAAGGAAACTTAAGCTAATAGAGAGAAATTCAAGGAGAAAAAACTTCAAACCCCAAAACAAAATATCAATCCCCAGTATGGTCGCCAATTATGTTACGAGGAAAATATCTCTATGGCATGGGGTAAACCACAACATACAGAATGACATGTAGAAATCAACTCTAATCCCAAGTATGCTATATAAATGAAATGCTAACAAGACAAGGCGAAGAGCCTACCTCGCCCAGACGTTTGATGAAGACCACGGTTGAGCACACAACCCAAAGATTTATACCTGCAACTTGTCCTAAAAAAACAAGATACACAAGCATATGGTGATAATATATAATGTTAGCATATATATTAGCATAATCCATTAACATACATGAAAAATATACCCATGGAATAATAATTCAAATATTTGCAAGATATCAATTGGACAAGAAAATAGTATTTCTATTAAAATAATCAACATAAGTATATAAGTGACAAACTTATGTAACGACACATCTTAGAACCAAGAAACTAAGTCCCTCTATCTCGGCCTCCACCACTTCAATCCTCCACCAAATCTAAGCTCATATAAAAGATACAATGAGGTTCTCCATCACAAATAAGGAAGAGCTTGGGGGTTGAACAATGAGTTCATAATTTCAAGGATAAAGGGATGCAGGCTCAATATGAAGTGAAATTTCTCCAAAGTATCTTTTCTCTCAAAGTTGAGTTCTCTGCTCCTTTCCAAGACCTATATATGGCTCAATTTATAGCCTTCAAATAGAACTAAAAGGCCAAGTCGAAGCGTTTCTAGTATATGGAAGGTCAAGGATCATGGATCTCGTGACATGAAATGGAAACCCAAATTCGATGTACGCGGGCTGTAGTGGAGAAACCTGCGTATAATCTTGTTGTCTAACTGATAGGGCACGCATATGTTGAAAAATGTGTTTTTTTGGCTATGAAAGGTAAAAATGGCACTTCAAGTCTTCATAGGGAAATGGAAAGGTCATCCAAGAAAGTTGCATGGGGTGAGAATTTGTTTTTTGTAATTAATTTTCCCAATCAAAAACAACATTTTGATGATTTGTAAAATGCAAAATATACAAAGCCAACAAGGGAATAGTTGTTGTAGAATCCTGACCAGTAACTCTATTAAATAACCAAGCAATTTCTCGATAAGGGTCCTTTAAAGAAATAACCTAGATTCTGGATAGGTGTTTCAGCATTGTACTAGGGTCTTGTAAATATTTCTACAGGAGTTCAGTTCCATTATTTCCGCCCCTAAGAAAATTTATGGCCTCTTCTCCTTTGTATGTTAAGTTTGGCTCTGGTAATTTTAACATGTTTTTGAAGACTGAAGGTGCCAGTGAAATAGAGGAGCCTCTTTGTAGTGGAACTGTTCTTCTTTTCTGAACAAATTTATCAATGCACTAGGGGAAAATATCTTTGCACTTGAAAATCTCAAGGACACAACCATCGAGATCTATTCCTGATGTCCAAACCTTATTATTATATTTATCTGACAATGTTGAATAATACCAATATGCCCTCGACTAGTGGTAATTGTTATTTTCTCTTGCAAATAGATTTAAGGTATCCCCACATAAATGTTGTTTTCTTTTGACCATATTCAACAAGTTGAGAGGCTTCTCCATAATATCCCTTAGAATAGTGAAATAATCTTTAAGTTAGATGCTTGATGAAAATATTAACTTGAAATAAATGTGATTTACCTCGATAGAAACATCAATAATAACAACCTTTTTAGAATTCAATTTAGTAGTTGAGTTCGTAGAATTAGCATTTAATATGACTCGAGAACTGTGAAAGACAAAGGACACGTCATGGAGGGATGGAGGAGTGGAATATTTCAAATGAGAATTCTTGTCCACAAGTCTGAGAGTCCATTGTGATAACAAAAATGGCTAAGCATTGATACTTTTCGGATGGACTTGTGAAGACAAGGAGACAAAAATAAAAGAAATTATGACTCCATGAATCCGTGAATGAAAAATAAACTAAGTTTTGGGAAGAGGTTCAGTGAAGAAAAGTGATAGGATGTGAGTCTGCAATTCCGCTAACCCACGAATATAACAAAATGACATAAGTATGAGAAAAGCATAAGTCATGGAGGCAACACATGACAATGAAAATTATGGGAGGGAAACATACTTAGAAAAAAATACAAGTGCATATTAATGAAAATGAAAGAAAGACTTATGAGGTTCAACAAGCCTGAGCCTAGAAATGGGCTCTACCTAGAGCACTACGATTCATAAGTTGTAAGGATATGTTTTTCTCTATAAATATTGTATTTTTATGGTTTCTTGTTTTCAAGTTTTGTATCCCTTAGCACATATTTTTATCATACGTTTCTATATTGGAATTATTAACTTTTGGGTATGTGTTTTTGGTCTTAGATACAAGACTTTGGAGACATTTTCTTTGGTACCTTTTCGTTCCATGTCGATCCGTTCTAACATGTAATGATATTGAAATTGGCATATAGGTTATATTTTCCCCTTCATGCATTTTTGCATTATCCATTTCCTGTTTCTTTTTTCCTTAGGATCCACCCTACTGATTTGTGACATGGAACCTTCTTTGTTGTTTAGAAGTGTCGTAATTCATGCATTATATGCTATATTCCATGGTTTCCCTAGCTTTGACCCCCTTTGTATTTTGGCACCCAAGTTGCAAGTTTTATATTGGGCTTGGGAGTCTTGTTTAGTCCCTCCATCGCTTTGCATTGAAGTTGCATATCTTCTTCTCAATTTTTTTTTGGCCATTACCTACAAGACTCCCTCTAACATATGATGCTACATATCTTAGCATTTTTCAGACTCTTCAACATGAATTGTGTTGTTTACTAGCATATAGAGTAGGTCCCATTATACCTTAACAATACATTTATCTGTATCGCTCACATATCTTCCATAGGGTCCACCCCATCCATTCACGACATTGTACCTTTAAGATGATTTAAGGGTGTCGTTTATGAATGGTAGAGTTTACCTCTTCATGGGTGTCCTAGTTATTACCTCACTGGCCTTTTGACACCCATGTTGTAGTATTTTCTATATGATCGAAATCCCTATGTAGTCCTGCCATGTCTTTGCATTGAATTCTCATGACTTCCTCTCAATCTCTTTATGGCCAATTCACCAATGGGGCTTCCAAAATTTTGTTTATTTGTATTTTCATTTCATATTAACAACTCATGCTTTTAGGAATAATTCCATCTTAAACTTGTTATTGTTGAACCATTTTCTTATGCATTCCTACTAGTTTCTAGCCTTGAAGTTTATACCTTTGTGACTTGACATATTAACTGTGGGGGAAAAATGATCTAAGTGTCCTTATCCTACACATGTTTCCTTGCATTGAGCATAGGTATGCTCCTTGCGTTCTGGAACTAGTTTCCTTTCCCGCAACATGCATTTCATCCATTGTACTATAACATTGTTTTGTTCTTTTTCAGGCTTTAATAGTATGAAAAAGACAAAAAGAAAAAAGAGGGGGGAAAAGAGTCTATTGTTTTTTTGGTAGCAGTGTTGTCTCCCTTAAACAAAGCACCATATTTAAGTTAATGTCTCAATATTTTGGGTTTAATATGTATCTAGGATAATTTTTCTCATTTATGAGTAAAATCTCCTTCGGTTGGTTATTCTTTCAAACATATGGGGTGTTTGATGATGCCTCCTATATCACAAATGTATCCCAATTTATAATCCATGTTGCCTAAGTCACATAATGTGTCATTCTTTTGATCAGGGGAAGTTTCAACCTAACTCGAACATTCTACAGAAAGTCTCTAACCTTTCAATTCGGCCTTTCTATGTCAGTCAAATACATCTCATCATCACAAGTATCTGTGTATCTCACTTGTGCTAGTATAGAAGGTCCTAATTGAATTGTTGGTAGGTATTCTCTTATCGAATCTGACACATTTCTACGAGAGTATGAACTAGAGTTGCACCTTGGACCTATTTCCATCATTTATAGGTGACCTTGCACTCAAAAGATGACAAACCATTATTGGTCATTGATTGAGTAGTTTCCCTTCTATTCGACGTCAACAAAAATCATCACACATAGGGATTTTTGCGGTACCTTGGTTTCCATCTGACCCCATTGGTGGATTCCTCATATTTTTTAATAGTTTCCATTATTGGATACTATTTAGAGAGTCTCTTTCATGCGCTTTTCCATCTCGTGCATGCCAGATTCATAACTCGGTGTGTTCCTTACAATTTGTTGATCTGACTCCTTCCATATACTTTTCCTTATGCTACCCCTCATGATGTATGATGGAGGATGCCATAATTCCTTCCTTCCAGTGGATCTCTTACTGTCAACCTGAGTTCATCTTCCTATGGGACAATGATATAGAGTTATTTTTTGTACCTTGGGGTTTGCAGTCATTAGTGACAGGTTCCCTCTCTATTGACAGTGGGAATACATCAATGTCCCCTAATCGATAGATTATATCAGGTGTTCCACACTAGTTAATTTATTCACACTTGTTAGATTGTACCATGGTACCTTGACACCCATTATCATCATAGATGGGTCATCTTTCAGTTGTTAACAATATACATCAATGACCGGTAATGAAATGGTGTCTCATTATGTTTAACCCCAACACATCTATTCACATGGTATAGATTCATACTAAGACAAATTGTTTTAAAGACTTCACGTGAAGAACGATAATCACATATTTTGTGCTCCTACCCGACATAGATTTTACCACCCCTTGTGTTGGAATAATGAGAGGGGGGGGGGGGTGAATCAGTATTTCCCTTTTTCAACAATTAGAAGTTATTTTTATATTTTTTTAATTACCAAAATAGATCAACAATAGACTTGTTTGTAAAATCAATTATATAAATATAATTAATAGGAATTACAAGGATTCTATGAAGAATAGTGAAGGACACCAATCCTTTTTAGAGCACCAATTATAGGAGACACAAATCTCCTTCTTCAGGGCACCAACCCTAGGAAGCACCAACTCCCTTGTTTCTTTAGGCCACCAACCCTACGAAGCACCAACTCCCTTTTTTTTAGGGAACCAACCCTAGGAAGCACTAAGTCCCTTGTTTTTAGGGAACCAACACTAGGAATCTCCAACTCCATTATCTTTACTTACTGAAGGATATGAATCATTCCGTTCTCCTCCCTTCCACCCTCACTTCATAATAATCATTAGTTCTTCTTCTTCTGTTTTGATCTTCTGATCTCCACTAAAGAGACACTTTCTTCTCACCATTCTTTCTCGTTTATATACTCTTCCAACTGGTGTGAGCTATGAAGCATTGTGTCCCTTTGTTTGGACCATCACACCCCTTCATTTTAAATTAAAAATAATCTCTATTATTTTTCAAACATCATTGTGAAGGATTTTAATTCAGGGAGAGTTCTTTTTAGAAATTGATCACAATTATGGATCAATTTATTTAACTCGATTCCTGTCTATAAAAATATTGTAGAAATCAAATTCGATAGAGGCACTTCCTTCAATCCATTTACATGTGACCATCTTAGCAAAACCACAGGATTATTAATTAAGTGATGTACCCAGCGCCTCATGGCTTATGTGTTCGTAACCCATGACCAGGGGAGGGAACCTAATTCTCCGGTACTTCGTCCTTCAGGCATTTTCTCTCTCATCCAATCTTCTAGAGTTTCAATTCTATGAAGTGGTTACCTCTCACAAGGGTTAATCTGACGTTTGGTGTGATTTATGGAACCAAATCAACAGTTTGGATTTGATCCTTACACTATCCTTTCACAACTTAATCCAACAACTATGACTTAATCAAAGGTTGATATGGAAATCCATTGTTTACTTTAGGACTTCAGTCCTCTGCAATCTTTCAACCTTCAAGAGTACATTTCACCGAAGTGATTATTAGCACTTTCTGCTTGATAACCTCCACATGTCTAAGAGATAGGATCGTGGGATTAATGATTCCAAACATTTGTTCTATCAACGATCTTGATCGTGAATATTCCTTCTCGACAGATGGTCATATATTTCTTTGGAGCTTCGAGACTTAAGGTGTTCGGAGGTCCAGGTAATTTTTGTTCCAATTTCCACCAGAGATGGTCAACGCCGAAGTCGTCAACCTGGGAGAGCTTACATCATGTTTTGATATAATGGTCATGTGAGAATCCGAAGGATATTATATCAATGGTTAGCATTGAATTCAACCTTCTGTGCTTCGAGTAGTTTTTGATTTCAACCAAAGGACAAAAATCTCAGAGTGACATAACTTGCTGACGTCACTGTTGACTTGACACTAGTTGAGTGGTTTCCGCGTGTCACCTAAATTCGTGACTGACGTAACCTTAAAGTGCCAACTGGACCTAGACACTTCTCACCATATGATTGTGCCACATGTACTTACTGACATGGATCTATTGACGTGACACATGTCCTTCTCTTGGATCTAACGATTGTGATTAGTTCTAGATTCATTTTGGGCTTCGGGACTTTGGGTTATCCATTCCCAATTCTCAATTCTCCTGAAGTGAGATTCCCCAAAAATAAAACTCGAGAAAATTGAATTCATCTATCGGTCCATATTTGATGCAAATATCCTAACACGATTCAATGGTTCTCGGAATTTCGACTATTTTGGGATCTCATAAATTCTTGATCCAACATTTATGATCAGTTCTATATTAATGGTCTAGATTCATTTCAACATTCAGGAATTTGGGTTAATCGTTCCCAATTCTCAACTATCCCGAAGTGAGATTCACCAAATAAACCTCAAGCAACTTGAATTCATTTAATGATCCATCTTTGACATGAAAATCTCAACACAATCCAAAAGTTGTTGGGATTTCGGTTGTTTCGAGATCTCGTGAATTCTTGATCCAATGGATGTGATCAACTCTTAGATCAACGATACATATTTATTTCGGCCTTTGGGTCTTTGGGTTATTCATTCCCAATTATCAATTCTCCCGTAGTGAGATTCCCCGATTAAACCTCGATCAAGTTGACTTCATTTAACGATCCTGGTTTGTCCTGAAATATACATCAGTGAACATGATTATCCCTCGATTATTTTGTAGTTTTATTGTGGGGATTTCAATCCTAATCATGTTTTCTGCAATGTGATTTCTCTTCTAATATTTTTGTTTTTGTACTTGGATTGTAACTAATCAAGATCATTGATCTGTTATGAATTTGATCTGATGGTGTTTCTACATTGCATTGATCTTGTGAAATCCACTTCCTCTCCTGAGTTTTAGGTAGATTCCTCTGCATATTTTTCATAAAAACTCATCATCACATCATAACGACATCAACTATTGACATAAATGAAAATGTGTACAACAATCACCCCCTTTTTCATTGAGGGAAACACACGAACTTCTTACACAAACTCCCCCTGTGATGATGCTTCTCTCCTCTGAAGTTACTCTCGCCCTTTGACATCAATGGAAGAGAGGATGTTTCTTCATTCCCCTTGTGGAAATGCTCCCCCTAAGCATATTGTTAGAAAAACAGGACCATGGAAAAACAAAATAAAAAAAATACGGAAACAAAACACAGAAGATACACAATACAATAGAGACACAGATTTACATGGTTCACCCAGTGTGGGCTATGTCCACCAGAGAAATTGCCAGGTCCTTCCTTTATTATTATCCGACATATGAAGGGATAGAACCTACAAAAAACCTGTTGTAACTTCCTCTTCTTTCTCTCATAGTCTCTCATCTCATAATACAATATTTGTTATAATGAATAGCCACAATACATTTCCCTCATAACAGAGGGTTGCCTTCTAGGGAAAAAAACCCTAACATAATTTCTACCGTTAGATCTGAAACCTTATAATGAACGGTCCAGATTTACAATGAAATTAAAATATACATTTACAAGGCAACTTTTCCTTCGGGTGCTTCACCCCCGAACCCCCCAGCAGCAAGGATAGCCCCCTTGGACCCTGAAAAGGGGGTACCCCTCCCCTTTGCACTCCTCTGCATGGAAGAGTGTACATACGTATGGGGTGTAAAGTCTTCATGGGGTATAAACATGGCTAGAAAACACAAGACCTCTGAATCAGGAAGATAATCAGGCTCCACAACCAACAATCTCCCACTTTGATACTGATCTCAACAACTCCACCGTTGTTGTATATGTTGGAGTCTGAACCTTCTTGGACCTGAAAAAATTCTCATCTTCATCTTCATTCTTGAAGAACAACTGAAACTGAGTAGGAACTCGGTTTCTCTCTAGTAACTCCCTTTGTTAACATGTCTGTAGGATTTTGGCTAGTGTGTATCTTTTCCAACTTCAAATGTCCATCTTCCAAAACAAATTGTATGAAGTGGTACCTCAACTATATATTCTTAGTATTCGAATGGAAGGTTGAGTTCTTTACAAGATGAATTTCACTCTCACTGTCACAGTACAACCTGCTATTCTCCTACTTCTTTCCCAATTCCTCCATAAACCTTTGTAACCAAATCATCTCTTTACTAGCCTCTGTAGCAGAAACATAATCCGCCTCTGTTGTTGAAAGTGAAACAACCTTTTGTAGTTTCGAAATCCAACTTACTGTTGTTCCACCTATAGTAAAAACATACCTTGTGGTGCTCCTCCTACTATCTTTATTACCTGCCATATCGGAATCAACATATCCCTGTAGAAAAGTGTCTGAACCTCACAAACATAATGCATGAGTAGCAATACCTCTAAAATACCTGAGAATCCACTTTACTGCCTCCCAATGTTCTTTACTTGGATTTTTCATATACCTTCTCACAACTCCCACTGCATGTGCAATATCTGGTCTTGTGCAAACCATTGCATACATCAAGATGCCAATTGTTGATGAATAAGGGACCGTGGACATGTATTCTATCTCCTCCTGTGTCTTGGGACACATTTCTTTAGTTAATTTGAAATGGCTAGAAAAAGGTGTACTAACTGGTTTTGCATTCTGTATTCTAAACCCCTCCAACACCTTCTCTATGTACTCACCCTGAGACAATGTCAATTTGCGATTTTTTCTGTCTCTTGTTATTCTCATGCCAAGGATTTTCTTTGCAGCACCCAAATCCTTCATCGCAAATGAATTGGCTAATTTCTTCTTGAGCACATTTATATCATGCATATTAGACCCTACAACAAGAATGTCATCTACATACAATAGCAAGATAATATAGCTTCCATTTTCTAGCCTTTTAAAATAAACACAGTGATCAGAATGACATCTACTATAACCCTACTCTGTCATAAACCTTTCAAACTTCAAATACCACTACCTTGGAGGTTTCTTCAGGACATACAAGCTCTTCTTCAACATACATACCAAATTATCCTTCCCTTTGACCTCATACCCCTATGGTTGCTACATATAAATCTCTTCCTCCAAATCCCCATGGAGAAAAGTTGGTTTTACATTTAACTGTTCAAGATGCAAATCTTCTATTGCCACAAGACCTAAAATAGTCCTAATTGATGTCATTTTAAGAATAGGAGAAAATATTTCATCAAAATATATACCTTTCTTTTGTGTAAACCCCTTTACAACAAGTCTAGCCTTGTACCGCTTTTCTCCTCCATCTTCTTCCTTCAACTTGTAAACCCATTTATTTTGCAGTGCTCT
>JASDQU011102600.1:0-14633 GCA_032191745.1 Picea mariana | reverse complement strand
TTTTAAAGTATTTGAACCATATACAAAGTTACTTACATCCATGACCAAGCCGTTCCAACTTTCTGGAAATGAGCACAAGATTACAAGAGCCCTAACCTCATCATCAAATTCCACCTTTATAGAACTTAGTTGATTAGTAACCGTATTAAATTCATTTAAATGATATGCAACAGACCCACCTTCTGACATCTTCATATTAAATAATCTCTTCATTATAAATACCTTATTGGACGCCAAGGGTTTTTCATACAGTTTATCCAACGCGTCCATTAGATCCTTCGTTGTCTTTTCTTTTGAAATATTGAAAGCCACCGATGCTGCCAAGCTTAGCCGTATCATTCCTAGAGCCTTTTTGTCAAGAATATCCCATTATTCGTCCTTCATGGCCATCGAATTCTTCGCTACTCTGCCCAATGGTAGGAATATATCCTTCTTATATAAATACTCTTCCATCTGCATCTTCCATAACTGGTAGTTTTGGGCATTAAATTTTTCGATCCTAAACTTTCCATCTTCTGACATTGCTCCCACTCGAACCAAGAACCCTCCTTTTTTGCGAGTTACCTTTCTCTCTGATACCAATTGTTAGAAAAAAAGGACCGCGGAGAAATAAAATAAAACAAATGCAGAAACAAAACACAAAAGATACACAATATAATAGAGACACAGATTTACATGGTTCACCCAGTGTGGGCTACATCCACAAGATAAATTTCTAGGTCCTTCCTTTATTATTATCCAGCATATGATTGGATACAACCTACAACAAACCCACTGTAACTTCCTCTTCTTTCTCTCATAGTCTCTCATCTCAGAATACAATATTCGCTATAATGCATAGCCACAATACATTTACTTCATAACAGAGGGTTGCCTTCTAGGGAAAAAAACCCTAACATAATTTCTACCGTTAGATCTGTGACCTTATAATGAACAGTCTAGATTTACAATGAAATTACAATATACATTTACAAGGAAATTTTTCCTTCGGGGGTCTGCTTTCCCCCAAATCCCCCAGCTAGGGGGATAGCCCCCCCGAACCCCACAGAGGGGGTACCCCCACTTTGCACTCCCCTGCGTGCAAGAGTGCACATACTTCTAGGGTGTAAAGTCTTCATGGGGTATAAATACGGCTAAAAAACACAAGACCTCTGAATCAAGAAGATAATCAGGCTCTACAACCAACACATGTTCCCCTTATGATACAATTTTATGGTTTTTAAATAGGTTTTTGAATTACTCTTAATTCTTGTCGAAGATTTTCAAAAGTACTCCTAGGAAAAGGTTTTTTGAAAATGTTTGCAATTTGTTCTTTGGTGTTTAAATAAACTATTTTAACTATTTTTTGGGTAACCTGATCTCTTAGGAAATGGTATTTAATTGGGATGTGTTTGGTTTTAGAATGCATGACTGGATTTTTAGAGATTCTTATGGAACTAGTATTATCACAGTTAATAGTAATAGGATCATTATATCTTATTTGTAGGTCTTCTAAATTTTTCTTCATCCAAAGAACTTGTGTGCAACAAGATGCATCAACAATGTATTCTGCCTTTGTTGTAGAGAGTGATGTGTATTTTTGTTTCTTTCTTGACCATTCTACCATACTTTTTCCTAAGAAAAATGCTCATCCACTAGTGATTTTCCTATCATCTATTCTACCTACCCAATCTACATCAATATATGTTGTTAGATTGAAGTGTTTATCCTTTGGATACCATAATTCTAATTCTAGGGTGCCTTGAAGGTATATGAATATTCTTTTTACTGCTTTTAAGTGAGTTTATTTAGGTGCATATTGAAATCTCCCCACGAGTCCTACATCCTTCATGATGCCAGGCCTTGTTTCTTTTGAATAGATAAAACTTGCAACCATTGATCTATACATTGTTTGGTCTACTTTTGGTGAGTCATATTCTAGACTTATTTTACATCTAGTGACCATTGGAGTACCCATCGGTTTATTGTCTTCCATTTGAAATTTCTTCATCATTTCATCGATATATTTGGTTTGGGAAAAAAATATTCCATTTTCTTTTTTATTTACTTGTAAACCTAAGAAAAATGACAGTTCTCCCAACACAGACATTTCAAACTCTTCTTTCATTTTGGTTGCAAATTTTCTCTTTAGTGTAGTAATATTACTCCCAAACATGATGTCAACTGCATATACCACCACACAAACCATGTTTTCATCCTCAATTTTGATGTATAGGTTGTTGTGAGTAGTCCCTCTCTTATATCCCTATTTTTGTAGGTACTGATAAAGCCTAGAGAACCATGCTATGGGGACTTGTTTAAGACCATACAGGGCCTTTTTCAGCTTGCACACATAGTCTTGATTTTATGATAACAAGAATCCTTCCAGTTTCTCAAATTCAACTTCTTCTTATGGTGTTCCATTAAGGAATGTTGATTTGACATCCATCTGATAGATTTTGAAATTTTTGAAGCATGCAAATGCTAGGAAAATTTTGATGGCCTCAAGTCCTACTATTGGAGTGAAAGTTTCTTCAAAATCAATACCTTCTACTTGGGAATATCCTTTGCAAACTAATTTGGCTTTGTTATTTATAATCTCCCCATTTTCATTTAGTTTGATTTTGAAGATACACTTGGTTCCTATCACATTCTTTTCCTTGGGTTTTGGAACTCGTTCCCAAGTTTGATTCTTCTCTATTTGGTCTAGTTCTTCATTAATTGATTTTATCCAATATTTACTTTTGATATCTTCATTAACTGAATTTGGTTCTATTAGGGATAACATTGCTTGTTCTGCGTCAAAATAAATTTTCCTTCTTGTTTCCACTGTTGCACTTTTATCTCCAATAATATAGATTTCAGGATGATTCTTTTGAACTCTTTTTGTTGGATCTCTTGGCAAGGGAGTTTCTTCATTGTATTCTTCATCAATATGTGGTTCATTTTCCTTTGTTTCATCATTATCATCTTCTTTATGAGATTCTACATCATCATCTTCTTGTTGAGATTTTACATCATCATCTTCTTGTTGAGATTTTTTATCAATGCCATGGGATATTCTCTTTTTTAGATCATCTATCTTTACATTGACACTTTCCAATATCTTTAGTAGTCTAATATTATAACATTTGTATTCTTTCTTATTAGATGAATATCCTAAGAATATTCCTTCATCATATCTTGGATCAAACTTTCCTAGGTTATCTTCATCATTATTTATGTAACATTTACTTCCAAAAGTTCTAAAGTGTTTTACAGATGCTCGCATTCCAAACCATAGTTCATAAGGGGTTTTGTCATGGTTGGGTCTCAACTTATCTCTATTAAGTATCTAAATTGTTGTGTAGATTGCATCTCCCCAGAATTTGTCTGGAAGCTTAACTTCATTTAGCATGGTTCTTGCAACTTCTTGAACTGTTTTGTTTTTCCTTTCTACCACTCCATTCTATTGAGGAGTCATGGGAGCTCAAAACCGTCTTTTGATACCATGATTTTCACAGAATTGAATGAACTCTTTATAGGTCAATTCTCCTCCATTTTTTGATCTCATACATTTAATTTTGATATTTGTTTAATTTTATACAATGACTTTGTATATTTTAAATTTCTCAAAGGATTTTGATTTTTCTATTAAAAAGAATGCTCATGTCAATCTTGTGTAATCATCAACAATCAACATAAAATATTGTTCACCATAAGCTCTTTTGGTTCTGGTTGGTCCACATATATCTTTGTGAATACTATCTAATGGTTTTGTTGTGGAATGCTCTTTTTTTTTAACCTAACCCTTGTTTTCTTTCCTATTTGACAATGTTTACAAATAAAATCTGAAGGCTTAATGGCTTAATCAATTTTGGCATGTCCCTAACTATCTTTTTCTCATTGGGTTTGATCAAGTTGTCAAATATTAAATGTCCCAATATTCTATGCCATAGCCATCTTTCATCTGCTTGACTTAAACAACATTTTTCTTCTTCTTCTATATAAAGGATGTACACATTTCTAGATGTTCTTGGTGCAACTGCCACTAGCTTTCCAGTGTCCTTTTTTCTGATTTCACATTTCCGAGAATCAAAAGTAAGTATGTGACCCTGATCACATGTATGAATTAAACTTAGGATATTTGGTTTGATATTTTCTACCAAAATTACATCTTCTTCTGTGGTTTTATTATTTTCTAAACTATCAATGCCTTTTTCCAGTATCTTGGCTGACATGTTATCTCCAAAAGTTACTTTTCCTTTTCCTTTCTTATTTAACTTGAGAAATTTACTTTGATCTCTATTAATGTGTTTGGAACATCCACTGTATATATACCACTGATATCCTTGATTTCTTGCATATAAGGCTACATTGCACTCTGCTTTCTTTTTCTTCCATTGTTTTTTATTATGGGAACTATTTTTCTTTTCATCATATTTTGGCAATCTACATTCACTAGTTTTATGACCATAGTTGTTTCATTTCTGGAATTCACTATTGAAGTATTGAAAAGGAGAAAATGATTTATAGTTTACCTTCTTTGTATTATACTTATTGTTCTTATATCTTTGGACATTTCTACGATTGTATTGTCCATAATCTTTGCAGTGTACTGCCTTTTGTCCAAAATTATTGCAAGAGTAACAATATCCAATAAATAGATATTTAGGAGGATTCCTTCTGATGATTGTATTTTTCTTGTCATCGTTTACTCTACTAGGTAGTATTAAGCTCTGTTTATGTTTACCAGTTTTCAATGGTACCATCTTTGCCTTATTATCTTATTTTCTTAATGAGTTTTTTAGAGCATCTACGTAACTAATTGGTTTTTTGACAGATCCTTGTGATGTAGAGGTTGAGTCTTGAGTGTATCCCAAACCATTCTTTTTGTTTGGTGACCTTTGACTACTGAAAATTTCATCCAAGATCTTTGAACTATTTCCAAATTGTGATCCCTTCTTTTCTTTCTCAATTTCACTTTTTAGCAGCGTAATTTCAGCTTCTAGTTTCTCACATACTTGTTTATTTATCATTAAGTTGTTGTAAAATGACTTCTTCAATTTTATTATCTTCCAAGAGATAGGACTTCAAATCAATGATGGTCTATTCTGACTCTTTGATGGTTTTGGAAACTTCCCTCTCTCTTGATTTAGTATCTTGTTTAATATCTAGAAGCTCTTCACTTAGTACCCTGTTTTGTTTTTATTTTTTCTTAGTTCTTCAATTGCATGAAGGATTTCTTATTCAAAGTTCACTTATTATTCATCTTCTGAATGGCTATCATCTTCATTTTTTATTCTGATGAATATAAGCTCTAGTTCATCTTCTTCATTTTCTTCTGATGAACTATTGTCTTCTTGGGTAAAGGACGTTTTCTTTTTTTTGTAGAACTTCTTTTTATTATTAGTGTTTCTTTTCTTCTGATTTTTATGGGTTCTTTCATCATCACTTTCTTCCTACTTAGGATGGGGAAATTTATTGGAAAAGTGTCCAATTTTTCCACAGTTGAAACATATTAGAGGAATATTTCCTTTGTATTTCCATGTCCTTTTCTTGAGTTTCTTTATGAAGTTGGCAGTTTCCTCATTAGATATATCTGATAACTCATAATTGGTATTTTTCTCCCGCCTCATATTTGTTTTAGATGATTTAAAGGTTGTTTCTCTTTTTTATGATTTATAATTCCCTATTCTCATTTCATATGCTATAAAAATTCCATGAAGTTGATCAACTGTGAGTCTGTCAAGATCAAGCCTATCCTCAATTGTAGAAATATTTGCATCATATCTTATAGGTAATGAACTTAGTATCTTTTGCACTATCTGTAAGTTCTTCTCTTGTTGCTCTGATTGAATTTACCACTCCATCTACCCTATGAAGGTATTCAACAATATTCTCTTCTTCTTTCATTTTAATATTTTCAAAATGAGTTCTACGGGCCTATAGTTTGGCTTCTATGAATTTTCTATCTCCTTCATATACAACCTCCAATTTGTCCTAGATTTATTTGGATGACTTATAATGCATAGCCTTCACACATATATAATTTGTCAACCCTCCTAGAATTGCATTAACTTCTCTTGAGTTGTCATTGCATATTTTCTTTCTTGCATCATCTTTGGGTGGAGTAGTTGGTGTAGTGTAACCATCAACAATAGATTGCCAAATATTAAAACCAATAGCCAATATGAATTTTTTCATTCTTATATTCCATAGAGCACAACCACCTCCATTGAATAATGGTGATTTGTTGTTAGACATTCCTTCTTGTTGATCCATCTTGAGGATCTACCTCCCAGTTGTTAGAATGTGCTGAAGGCACCTTCTCTGATACCAATTGCTGAAATACTGAGAGGGGGGGTGAATCAATATTACCATTTTTCAACAATTAGCAGTTATTTTTATATTTTGTTAATTACCACAATAGATCAACAATAGACTTGCTTGTAAAATCAATTATATAAATATAATTAATGGGAATTACAAGGCTTTTTTGAAGAATAGTGAAGGACACCAATCCTTTTTAGATCACCAACTCTAGGTGACACTAATCATCTTCTTCAGGGAACCAACCCTAGGAAGAACCAACTCCCTTGTTTGTAGGGCACCAACCCTATGAAACAGCAACTCCCTTGTTTTTAGGGAACCAACCCTAGGAAGCTCCAACTACCTTATATTTACTTAGTAAAGGATATGAATCATTCCGTGCTCCTCCCTTCCATCCTCACTTCATAAGAATCATTATTTCTTCTTCTTAGACTCTGCTTCTGTTTTGATCTTTTGATATGGCCTATACATACACTTTCTTCTCACTATTCTTTCTTGTTTATATACTCTTCCAAATGGTGTGAGCTATGAAGAATTGTGTCCCTTTGTTTGGACCATCACACCTCTTCATTTTAAATTAACAATAATATTTATTATTATTCAAACATTTTTGTGAAGGATTTTAATTCAATGATAGTTCTTTTCATAAATTGATCACAGGTATGGATCAATTTCTTTAACTAGATTACATGTCTATGCAAATATTGCATAAATTGAATTTTGGAGAGGTGCTTCCTTCAAAGCATTTACATGTGATGATATGTGCAAAACCACGGGCTTATTAATTAAGCGATGTACCCAACGCCTCATGGCTTATGTGTTCATAACCCATGAACAAGGGCTGGAACCTAGTCCTATAGTACTTCGACCTTTGGGCATTTTCTCTCTCATCCAATCTTCTAGAGTTTCAACTCTCTGAAGTGGTTACCTCTCACAAGGGTTGATCCAATGGTCAGCATGATTTCTGGAACTAAATAAATGGTCTAGATTTGGTCCTTAAACTATCCTTCCACTACTTAATCCAATGGCTATGACTTAATCAAAGGTTGAGATGGACGACAACTGTTTACTTCCGGACTTTGGGCCTTTGCAATATTTCAACCTTCCAGAGTAAATTTCAACGAAGTTCTTATTAGCACTTTCTTCTTGATAACCTCCACATGTCTAGTAGCTAGGACCATGGGATTAACCATTCCAAGTGTTTTTTCTGTCAACGATCGTGACCATGAATCTTCCTTCTCGATGGTAATTGTTGTTCCAATTTCCATCGGAGTTGGTTAGTGCCGAAGTGGTCAACCTGGGAGAGCTTAAGTCATGTTTTGATCTAACGGTCATGTGAGAATCTAGAGGATCTTATATCAATGGTTAGCATTGACTTCAACTTTCGACACTTTAGGTAATTGTTGATTTCCTCCGAAGGACAAAAATCCTGGAGTGACGTAACTTGTTGACATCACTGTTGATTTGGCATTGGTCTAGTAGCTTCCACGTGTCACTTAGATTCGTGACTTACGTAACCTTAAAGTGCCAACTAGACCTAGAAACTTGTCACCATTCGATTATGCAACATGTCCTTTCTGACATGGATCTATTGATGCGACACATATCTTCCTCCTACATCTAACGATTGTGATTAGTTCTAGACCAATGCTCTAGATTCATTTCGACCTTCAGGAATTTGAGTTATCCGTTCCCAATTCTCAATTATACCAAAGTGATATTCCTCGAATAAAACTTGATAAACTTGACTTCAACTAACGTTCCATCTTTGACATGAAAATCCTAACAAGATCCAATGGTTGTCGAAATTTTTGCTATTTTGGGATCTCGTGAATTCTTGATCCAATGGATGTGATCAATTCTAGATCAATGGTATAGATTCATTTCGACATTCAGTACTTTGGGTTAACCGTTCCCAATTATCAATTCTCCCGAAGTGAGATTCCTTGAATAAACCTCGAGCAACTTGACTTCATCTAACGATCCATTTTTTATGTGAAAATATCAACACGATCCAATAATTGTCATGATTTCAGATGTTTTGGGATCCCATGAATTCTTGATCCAATGATTGTGATCAACTCTTAGATCAATAGTCCAGAATTATTTTGGCCTTTGGGTCTTTGGTTTATTCGTTTCCAATTCTCAATTCTCCCAGAGTGATATTCCTCGATTAAACCTTGATCAAGTTGACTTCATCTAACAATCCTAGTTTGTCTCAAAATATACATCAGTGGACATGATTCTCCCTTGATTCTTTTGTAGTTTTACTATGGGGATTTTAATCTTGATTGTGTTTTCTACAATGTGCTTTACCTTCTGATATTTTTGGTTTTGTACTTGGATTGTAACTGATCAAGATCATTGATCTATTGGGAATTTTATCTTGATGGTGTTTCTACATTGCATTGATCTTGTGAAATCTAATACACTGACTCTCCTAAGCTTTAGGTAGATTCCTTTGCATGTTTTTCATTACAACTCATCATCACATCATAATGACATCATTTGTTGACATCAATGAAAATATGTCTAACACCTCAAACATTGGTATTTTCATAGGATCAATTTGTTCACTCCATTGGTTCTAGATATCCTTTGATTTTGATTTTGAGACATAACTCCATTGTGTATCCATTCGTGGTTATGATCTACTTTTTCCATGGATCCACTATGTATTCCTCATGGCTATGATTGCTACTTTATATATATATATATATAAAACATGGATCCAATGTGTATTGTTTGTGGCCATGGACATTAATGATACTTTCATATATTCCATGGATCCACAGTCTACTTTATTTGGCGACCATGGTTACATTACTCCTAAGCATGGGTATGCCTGAATCAGGAAGATAATACTCTTACTTGATCTCTACTAAAGTTTTATATTCTTATATAATTTGTTTAGGAACCTTCATTGGATCTAATTAAATGCATCCTCACCTCTTAGAGTTATAATGTATTTCGACCATCAGTCACCCTTATGACCTCACACATTAGGGGGCATCTTTTGTAACACAAATTTCCACATCAATTACATGTGTGAGATGGCTTAGCCATTTTACCTAGCTTACAAACTCAAATCCCATCCTACTTCATCAAACTCATCTATGAAAAAAATAATTTATTTCCATCGATGGGTTACCCATGTGAAAATCATGGATGTCCATGTATTGGTAGTTTTCAACTCATAGATTCCCTCAAAAAATATGAAAAAATAAAATATGGTACATGACCGTTAGCATGTTATCCCACGCATAAATCCGTGAACATATTTTTTGACAAGATTTGACTCAAAAATGACTTTTCCTTTGCAGGATGGTGATTGAATGGAGGAAGAGGGAGCATGAAGGGATAGATGCAATACTTGAAAGAGATGCATAGGCCCACCAAGATTTAAAAATATGTGGCCTTTATAAATTTTGGGCTCTCAAAGGAATGAGGTATCAGGTGAGGTTACTCAAGATGCTCGTAAACTACTGGGATCCGAAGACAGAGGCCTTCAATATTGATGGGAAACCATGGAGGATTGAAGTGAACGACATATATTTTATCATAGGAATGTCTTGCGGGGGTGAGGTGGTGAATCTCAAGACTCATGGGGTTGGGGGTGGTATGACTATGGAGGAGTATATTGTCACCCACTGTATTGCAAGAACAGATAAAGTAGGGATCCAACTCCCAATTAGGGAGATTGAGAACCAGATCTTAAATATCATCGTACTTTTTCTCACATGGATCTCATGGTCGACCTCATTTCACTAGGCCTCAAGGCCACTCATGTTCTACGCAGTGGAGTGTTTATGACCCACTTTTAATGAATTGTGTACCTCACTGCTGGCTAACATGAAGAGCCAACCGACAGATTGCAAATAAGGGAGAAAGATAAATTTTTGATTTGCATCCATTCTGTGTAGTTTTTTCTTTGAGAAGGTTCTAGGCTTGAGCCCTAGAGTAGAGATTATTCCACATGGAATGCATGATCCAACGATGTCATAGGGGACTGCTGTGATGAGGCGACTAGGAGGTGGTAGGGTGCCAACCCCCTACAATGATGACTTATTTTTCTAGTCGCTTCGACAGGGTATAGCCATTGACAACTATCCTTATGTCGGGATCGAATACAGAGGGGATACATATATTCATTTTCCACTAAGTTCCACCTACGGTGATATTGGTAAGAAATGTCTTTTATATATTTCATTTTTTTTGTTTTTTCAAAAAGAATAAAAATGCAAAATCTTTGTATGGTATCAAGTATTTAAAAATGCTTTGTCACGCAGATGTAGGTCCATGACGACCAGATGAATTCCCATGACATCGGTGGAGGATCCAGGGAGATGAGAATGCGAGAGGAGATGTACAGACAATGTTTTATAATGTGCAGGGGAACATGTCTCGATTGACACACATGATTCCTATGGTTCAAGTGGAGGATCTTCTAGAGGCTATGAAATGATAGGTGGTGGGTGTGCCCTGTGTGTGGGTGCGACTCTTCCGACATCTCGTGAATTCCGTAGTGTGATATCATGATACGCATTAGGCACCATAGGCGTAGAGTCCATGGTCATATATATACCGGTCATATATGTATTTTGAGGGTGTGAGCCCCATGTTGTACTATGTGTTAGGNGTATGCATTTGTAGTTAGGAAATCCAACGGTCACAATATGTTCCTGACATAGAGTGATCAGACGATTCATATTCTCCTCGATCTTAATGACCATTGATATGTGGTTTAACACTCGATTGGTCCATGATCTCTATCTAAAGATCGTGGAGGGTCATTTTTCGATGATCGATTGTGAGAAAATATTTTGTAAAGTCTCTCTGTAATATTTTTCTTTTGCATTAATAAAATGCTCCAAGTGGTTGTGTTGGCATAGGGCCAGACCCGGGGTTCAACGCTACAACAACGCACCAACAAACCCTAACTACTGACCCTTTTGGCAACACCTGCGAAGAAGATGAAATCTCACCTGAGGTAGAGACAAGGGTGGTTGTAGGACTCCAGTGTCTGCAACCTTAGCTGGGACACATATCTGTGACTGTAACACCTTAACAAAACACTTAGCGGTTATAGTTCATCAATACCCAGTTTATCCTACAACGTAGTTAAACCCTAATAGTAAATCTGTGCAACATTCCCATAGATTCAATAGAGTCAAGCACTAAGCATACTAACATAGATCATATCTAGCATTCACTCACATTATTCAACACTAATCTATCATATTAGATTCATTCATCATCTAACAACGCACTAAGCATTTAATCATATAAACAAGAGAGAAACCATAAAGCACAAAGCATTCACAACACAGGATATACATGGTTCACCCCCACCCTGGGGCTACGTCCACCAACTCTTAGTCTTTTTTATTAGCTTCCTTCAATCTTCTTACATTCACAGAGCCTCGAGATCAACTTTGCATAGGATAGGAGATTTGTGCACTCTTTGCTAGATCCTCCTTCCCCAAGCTAGGTTATAGCACAAAGCCTACATATAGTCTCTACGGTCACTTGCACTTAGCTCTGCAAGTCTCACACAGTAAGCATGAATCACTTACAACTATTACTTGCACTTAGCACAAATTACAACTATTCGATCACATAGATCGAAATTTAGCACTTAGCACACTAGTCTCAACTTACATCGCCTAGCTTCCTATTTATACATTACAAAATGGGCCTAAACATGGGTAAACCCATGGGATGACATTCCCATACCCGTTACATAAGCCCAAAACCTAAAAATCCCTAAAAAGGGGCCAAGATCCCATGATATCTGCTTCGCTTGCGCTCCACCTTTGATAGCCTATCGATGTCCCAAAACTAGGTCAAACATGACCAAGAATCCTCAAAACTTGGTCAAGGGCCAACAAGCCCCCAACACTCACATGTGACTCATCCCGAGTCACTCTGATCTGGGTATCTCTGCTTCAAAATCCTCGATCTTGGCTCGAGATTCTTCGACTTGTTGTTGTGCCATGACCTCCTGTTCAACGAACTCTTGGATGACTACTTCATTGAAAGGTCCCTCTAGGCGCTATTCAGTTGCAGTGATGACTTTCTCTAGTTCTTCTCCTCAACCTTCAATCTCTGCAAATATTTGGTAAGCCTCATCTTGTATAGGTTGGAGCCTTTGAGTCACTTCCATGACTCTGCTTTGAATGGTGTGGACCTGCTATTGAGCAATGTGCTGCTCTTGGAAATGTTTCATCATTTCAATAGCTGACAGGGGCTTCAACTGTGCCTGTATTGTTTCTTCTTGCTTCTTCACCTCCTAGAGATGTGACTCCAATGCCTTTAATTCTATATTCTTAGTGAGTTTCTCATAATTTTTGGCACTACGATCACTTAGTTTCTTACAATCCATGGAAAGGGACTTTATTCTCTTAACTTCACTCCGGGCAGTCTGTTCTCTTTGATCCCTTACATCTTGTGGGGTGTCGGGAACTGTGCAGAGCTCTAAGTCTGCTATTATTTGTTGTAGCTACTGGATAGCTTTTGCGAGCTTATCTACTTGATGCTCAACTCAGTCTTCTTCCTTTGGCTCTAATCCTGTCATAGAGCGGAGTGCTCTATTGACTTCTTCTTTCACTTCGAGTTGCTCTGTGAGAAACTGTTCTTTTTCTTGCTGAATAAGTGCTTTCTCCTCTTAAAACTTTGTCTTGAGAGAAACCATCTCCTATTATGCAAGTTGGTTTTATTCTATGAGAACTTCTTGCACTTGCTTCAAGGCATAGGTGGCTTGTTCAGTTTCTTTTTGTGCACAACAAAGGCGAGCTTCGGTCGCATCAGCTAGTCAGCGGTGTTGGACTAGCTCATCTCCTAACTCTAGTTCTCCTGATGCCAGGGGTGAAATATACACTGCCTTATTGGACTGAAGGGCATGTTGTACCCCTCGGAGTTCAACCTCGATTCTGTAATACATTTCCTCCTGCTTGGATTCTTATTTCTGCAAGATTTTCTGCGAGGCATCGTTTACAGTTGCGATGATGAAGTCAAAGTCATCTATAGTGAGCACAGTCTTCATCTTAGTCAAGGTGGCTCTGGATTTCTTTCGAGAAGAGGGTTTCAGGGGAGAAACCTTCCTCTTCTCCAAGGGATCATCCTCATCTCTAGGCGGTTTTACTTTGCCCTGCTTCTGCTCATCTTCTTTTCCATGTATCTCTTCTACTTCGTCATCATCCCCTCGGCCAGGTGATACTAAAGCAATATTTTATGAGGAGATGCTTAAGTCTTGGAATTCTTCAGTCTTGTTTCTTCTGCTGGTTCTGGTTGTGTCATGTTTTTTGTGAGCAGCCTCTGGGCTGTCAAGTTCAAAATCAAAAATCTCTGCAGGGTCAGTGGGGATAAGGAAATCTGCTGACCACTCCTTAGTTATCTCCTCAAGGTCCTCTTTTGTGAGATTGTAGTATGACTAAAGCTCCTCCTTATGTTTGTCTGATCATGTAGTAATATAGATGAAGTGCTAATCTGCTCAAAACTTCATGAGGGTCAGAACCGCTATAGGGTGTTCAACGTCATGTGAGGTTCAACTTCGATAGCCCTCTTCAGCTGGAGATAGTATGTGTGAAAGACTACATTCGAATTCCACTATTTTCCCATATCGCTCAAGTACCAGAATGTGGTGAACTTCACAGAAAGTGGCTCAAAAAACTCAATGCCCAGGAAGGTTTCACCTTCCATCATCTCCTAAGCAACAAACGTGATGAGGATCAGGAGCCAGCTAAAGTGGAACTCGTAGCCATGATCCCATGCTTCGCGGTAGTCTAATTCTAGCTGATTAAATAAGTACTTCACCCATTTCATCTGTACGCCTTCCACACATTTCCCCGTGAGGTCAATGAAAAATCCTGTGACTTGCGTGGGTCTGTTCTTCCTTATTATATTTCTTGTGATTAATTGGCATGCTAGGTGCACTGCATGATCTAAAAATGAAGAAGACTTGTATTCTTAAAAATATTTGCAAGTTTAATTTTATGTGTTAAAATGAAAATGGATCAATTTGCAACAAAAGTTTTATGGAAATTTCTCATTCAAGATGCATATAAAAAACAACAATAAACAGTGAACAAAAAAAACATAACACAACAAATGATAAAGGAGGTCACCCCTCTCTTGGGCTACATTTCCTGGTCCAGCTTCCAATGGATCTTTTGTATTATTTTCTTAAAGTGCTGAAAAATGTGCTTTACAATGCAAAAAATTCCAAATAGATGGCTCCAATGGCTCTAGAACGTCCAAAAACCCCTAGCTGGGCTTTTTCGGCACCTCGTTTGGCCAAAAATTGAAGAAGATAGGCTTCCTGGAAGTTCCCCTTCAAACTT
>JASDQU011102599.1:59696-71311 GCA_032191745.1 Picea mariana | reverse complement strand
TGATAACAGGAACAACAAGAATCTTTTAATTATATCTAAATTTTGTCACGGTGTATAAAACTCATGGGAAAAAAAGTATGGAGTGGAGCCCACATAATATATGTTACAAGATGACATGAGGCATGGCTTCAAAAGAATGTGTATTGTTCATGAAACATTCAATGCTATGGTAAGATTAATAATTTCCACAATCATGTATATTATAATATATATGTTGATATAATCAATACACTTTATTTCTATGTTTGTATATGGGAGATGGAGAGGCTAATCAAAATCGAGATAATAGACAAAACATTGCAAATAACCTAGGTACAACATCTATGGTAAGTGATGAAGAAATGATGCACAGAAGTAGCTCGACCACTCACAACAATGTGAGTGATGAATGCTGATCAATGCAATTCAATGTCACAAGTGTTATATTTTGGAACATTTTTCTATAAAAATCAAACATTTTGTTTAACATGGACCTTTACATTCTCCAATTTGGTATGGAAATGAGTTATGATAATTGTAACAATTTTTTTTAAACATTTTGTTTACCATGGACTTTTATATTATCCCATTTTGTATGATGAAGGGTTCCTTATTCTTATATAATCAAATGAGTTTCTTGTTATATTGCAGGGTGTGTTTTGTAAAATGTTATGTTGTTGATTAAAAATATGCATAGTTTATATTATTACAATGAAAAAATACACAATTAGTTTATATGTTTGTTTAAATGATACAATACATTAATTCCGTCATTGTATCCAAACACATTAATTAAACTATAAGAATCAATAATATTAATATAAAAATCATTTAATTTTCTTACTAGTATTTGAAAGTTTACAAAGAAAACCAAGAAAGAAGGCGTTTCATTTGCAATCCTAAAAGAATATTGAATAGCACATGGGGAACTATACCAATGAAATTTGTACACACTGATGTGTTTTCATCATTAGTATGGGTAAACGCATGTTCAATCTGTAAGCACCATTTTGAACGAGATTTTAGCAGATGCCAATGCCCCTAACATGTATGTGTTAATTGCTTCTCCTTTTATGTATGCTGATGGAAATATTATGTTGGCATTAATGTCAGCATGAAGACAAGAAGTACCATAGTGGAGTATTCCATGGAACTATGGTAAAAGCTACAAGAATGTTGAGTTATAGGAACACAGTGGATTACCATAATACAGGGGATCGTCTAGTCGAGTGATTTGAAAGAATGAAAGAATGAAAATGAAATAATGAAACAATTTCAATTACTACATTGGTCAAGTGAAGTTATCTTGGTGACTATATATTATGTTGAGACAGGATCGTGATGAATAGAATGAATACCGACGAGTTGCCCTCTTGAATACTTTCTCATGCACTATCATTTTAGAGTGTAGTCGAAGGGAAATTTGTTGATGCAAAACCGAGAACCCTTGAGTCTATCAGATCAACATGATATTCGATATTTTGTAGCAAGTTTTGGTCATCATTCTTTCCAGACTGAAGTTGGATGACCCTTCAAACCCAAACAATTTCCAGCAACCACCAATGGTTAGATCCACTCAAGAAGTCAATTGTTGAATAAATTGTCATTAATGTCAAAGGTTAGTAAGTGATCGAATATATGTCAAAGGTTAGTAAGTGATTAAATATAAATGTGACCTTGGTATCACTTTAATAAATACAAAAGTGAAAAAGTTAAGTGGAAACAGAGTTTACACAAAAGTGGAAAGGAAAGTGGATTAAATATAAATATGACTTTAATAAATAACAAAAGTTGAAAAGTTAAGTGGAAGTGGAGTTTATGTAAAAGATGAGTAAATATGAAAGTGGAATAAAGAAAAAAGTAAAAGTGAAATTAGATGAAAGAAAAAGGTAAAAGTGAAAGTGGAGTTAAAGAAAAAGGGTAAAAGTGAAAGAGCACATGGTATTTCCAAATCATGGTGGTATTTACCTATGGTAAGGTAAAAAGTGAATTAAATCATGATAGTCAAAATCTATTGACCCAATTGAAAACGTGACTAAACAATCTAAAAGGCACAATGGTTCATTGACATTGTATTAATTAAAATAGTAAGATTAATATCTTATATTGAAAAGGCACATACTTATAATGAAGAAATACATTCCTATATTGAAGAGGTACATTGGTTCATTGTTATTTACAAAGAGACACAATGGTTGAATGTCATATAAATGTTGGATGACTATATAAACAAGAAAATATGTTGAAAGAAGGTGTGACTCGATGATTTAATAAGAAGATATAAATAGAAGAAGAGTCCAAGGAAGAAATTGAAGTTTGAAGATTAAAAATTGCAGTGAGGGTGGAAGGGTGGAGCAAGGGAAGATTAAAGTCCTTCATAGGTTGGAGCCTGAACAACAAGGAGTTGCAACTTCCTCAAGTTGGTGCTTGAAAAATAAGGGATTGTTGTCTCCTTGAGTTGGTTCTCAAAACATGGGATTGTTATCTCCTTGAGTTGTTGTTCAAAACAGGGGATTGTTGTCTTCTTGAGTTGGTTCTCAAAAGAGGAGATTGGTGTCTCCTACAAGTTGTAGCTTGTAAATGAAAAGTAAACTTTATATAAAAATAACATTTATGGTGTTTCATGTTAAAATTTTGTGTGCTTTTCTTCTTTGTTGATCGTTTGTTGTGTTTAATAAGATTAATTATTAAGTGGTGTTAAATATTGGAAAAAGAAGCATATTGATTCACCCCCCCTCTCAATATTACAAAATATTCCAACAATTGGTATCAGAGCGGGTTCCTTCATCATAGTCTAATAACTAGAAGGAAGATTCTAAGAAATCACAATGGATCAACAAGAAGGGATTTCCAAAAACAAAGCTCCATTATTCAATGGAGATAACTATGCATTTTGGAGTATAAGAATGAGAATTTAACTAATGGAATTAGGATATGATATCTGGCTATCTGTGATAATCAGTTATGTTGTCCCAGAAACTGCTCCTTCAGACATAACTGCAAACAACTCATCAATGATAATTCAAGAGTTGTAAATGCAATTCTAGGCAAATAATGTATTTGTCAAATTCGTGCATTGTAAATCAACAAAAGAGATATTGGAAAAATACAAATCATGTATGAAGGATATGCCAAATTCAAGCAATCAAAGCTTTAAACAAACAGAGGAAAATTTGAAAACTTGAAGATGAAAGAAGAAGAAAACATTGCAGAGTATCTTCTAAGAGTAGATGAAATTGTCAATTCAATCAGAGCATTGGGAGAAGATTTAGATGAAAAAATTATTATTCAAAATATGTTGAGATCATTACCAATGAGATATGATGCCAAGGTATCTGCCTTGAAAGATCGAGAAAACCTTGACAAACTTACAATGGATGAACTTCATGGGATTCTTATAGCCTATGAAATGAGAACATGGAAAGAAAGGACATAAAAAGGGAAGCAACTTCCAAATATTTAAAAACAACAAAGAACCATGAGCATGTGTCAAATGAAAGTCACTTAGACATATCAGATGAGGAAGAGGCTAACTTTATAAGGAAACTCAAGAAAGGGTCTAGGAAATACAAAGGGAAGTTACCTCTCAAATGTTTCAATTGTGGCAAAGTTGGGCATTTTTCATCCAAATGTCCATATCCAAAGCAGAAGGGTAGTGATGATGAAGAAACTTATAACCATAAAGAACATAAAAAGGGAAAAAATAGAAACAACGCGAAATTCTACAAAAAGAAAAATTGTTACTCCAAAGAAGACAGTGGTTCATCTAACATGAGTAAAGATGACGAGACACAACTTCTATTTATGGGAATAGAAACTAAAATTGATAATAATGAATATAATAATGGAGATTAAGGAAACTTCGAAGCTTAAGGGGAAGTAGAGCTTGAAGAAAAAATTATTAGTGCTCTCGAAGAATTGAGAAAACATAAAAGGAAGAAAAAAACATTTAAAAAACAATTGTTAGATTATAAAGAAGAACAAAAATCAAGAGAAGAAGAAGTTTCAAAAAACATCAAGAAAATAGAACAAATCATTGTTGATTTGAAAACTCAACTACAAGAAGCTAAAAGAATTGAAGAAGTCTTAAGTAAACAACTTAATAAAAAGGAGAAAAATTATGAAAAAATAGAGGTTGAAATAGTTCTTCTAAGAAGAAAACTTGAAAAAGGAACTAACCTTTCAAAGCTTGAAAGTAGGTCAAAAATATTGGATGACATTCTTAACAATCAAATATCATCAAGTAATAAGGATAGAATGGGTTATGATCACAAGGAAACTAATAAAGGCTCAAAATCTAGAATATAGAAAAGTGATAAAAATCCAAGGATTTATGCAGCTTCCCTTCAGAGCTCCTTCAAAAGAGAAGAGAACCAGATAAAGACCGACTCTAATCAACAAAGATCTTCACTCTCTCCAAAAATAAATGAGCACAAAATAAATACTACTCCAAGAAGAACTCCCCTAAAAAGGTATCAACAAATCTTTCTTGTCTATTGTTTTTCTTGTCATAATTTTGGGCATAAAGCATTAGACTGTAAAGTTGATAGAAAGAACTATCATAAAAGTGTTCAAGGATATGGCCATAAGAACAAAAAGTCTAGTAGAAATCAAAGGAGTAGAAACTATAATTCATTTTCTTCATTACAATATTACAATATTGAATGCTACAAATGCAACCATTATGGTCATAAAGCTAGTAATTGTAGACTATTAAAAGATTCCATGAAGACAAGTATTTCCAACAGTCAAGAGGAAAAATATAAGAAGATATGGAAGGAAAAAGAAATAGAAGAAAAGTAAATAGAATGTAAGGTAGTGTTATATGCCAATAATAAAACAAGCCAATGGTATGTTGACAATGGATGTTCAAAGCATATGACAGGAGATCAATTTTTTTTTATCAATTTGAAAAGGAAAGAAAAAGGAACTGTTGTATTTGGAGATGATGTCTCTGCCAAGATACTTGGAAGGGGTAGAGTTAGTCTGGGAAATAACAAAGCTAAAGAATAAAATGTGTTATTGGTTGAAAATTTGAAGCCTGATCTCCTCAGTGTGATCCAAACATGTGATCAAGGACACATTCTCATATTTGACTCTCAAAAATGTGAAATTAGAAAAGAAGACTTGGGAAAATTAGTCGTTGTTGCACCAAGGACATCAAGCGATGTATATATCTTAAACATAGAAGAAGAAGAAAAATGTCGCATGGGCCAAATAAATGAAAGTTGGTTATTGTTACACATCAAAATTACTCACTTCGATAGTATCGCAAGTGTCGCATTTTGCTCACAAGTGTCTCAAGTGTCAGGAAAAGTATACTGCTATGATGCCTATGTTGTGCCTATAACGACATAAAGAGGACACTTGACACATGTCAAACACTTGATTTGGAAAAGGATGAATGGTTAACTAGGATTATGAACCTCTTGCCATCTGAAAGAACCACAAAAACTAAGTTTTTGGAGGAGAGAGCTCCCCTATACCTCTCTCAGGAGTGTTGGCGCCCCCCCTTACACTGTCTGGGAGCGTTATAACACTCTGATAGCCCTTCTGGGGGATTGTTGATGGGTTTAGGGAGTGCTGGCGCCCCCCTAAAGCCTACTGGGGAGCGCTATAACACTCTGATGGCCCTTTTGAGGGAGTGCTGCCTATTCTGGGCAGCAATTGGCTTGTTGAGATGAATGAGGGGAGGATCCCTTCAATCCCTAAAGGCAGTTGGATTTGAATCCCTATTCAAGACATGATCTTAGGGAAGATTCCTAACTGAAGGAGGAAAATTCTCAACTCATTCCAATGATATCTCAAGTGGTTGAGCCTCTCCAAGGCTATATAAGCAGGCTTTCTCATGGTGAAAGGGGGATCTGGATGGAGAATCATACAAAACTTATGATCTCATAAGTGATATTTGGAGAAGGGATGAGAAGAATGAAACCTATGATCTCATAGGAAACACACAGTGAAGTGGAGGCTAATCAGCAAAGCTATCGTCATTCTGATCATGGAGCTTTTGAGAAAGGGTTAGGCAAGGAGAACTTGACGAAACTGCTACATTCCATCTATGGCTGTAATTAACGTTTTGTCCCCATTAATGTCATATGCTTCGCCTGTTTCTTTCTAATTTGTGTTTGACATTACATGAATTTGTATCTAAGTAGATAGGTCTGCTTCGAACTAATCTCAATAGGATAGGAAGTGGTTGTACTTTGTTTGTCTACAGGGCTTATCAAGGAGCTCAAGATTGGAGTTCAACTCGGAGCGTGCAGGGAAAAACACTGGTAAAAGGTACGTCTTTCCTCCTTCCTATTCATGCATTAGTTTGTGTAGACCTAAAAGGAAGTCAGTGACCATGATAATCACTTTCTGTCTTAGAGTTAAGAGTCTAGCTCTTTGAGGAGATTTACCTATCCGCAAGAAGATTTTCCTTCAACAAAAACTGGCGACTCCATTGGGGATAGAATCCTATTGTCTTTCCTTGGTTTGTCCCTACCCTTTTACCACATTTCATATCATTTTTTCTGTTTGTTTATGATCCATTAGCCTTCTCCCATCTTCACTCACATTTTCACCAATTTTTATGCATTCTGGGTGAATGTTTTGCAATTTTTTGGCTCTTTTTCTGAGCTTCTGGGAAGCCTGGTGCCCCCTGCCCTTGATATCAGAGTGCCAGCACTCCTTGGAGGTCTTATATAGAGATTTATAATGCTCTGGTGGCCCTTACACCAGAGCGCCAACCTCTCCTTGGCAAAAATACCTTCCAGAATTGTGTTTTCTGCAACTCAGTCTCTGTTTTTTGCCCTTGTCCAGCTTCTTGATGCTTCATTACATATTCCTAATGACATTTGACCCTCTTCTTTCTGAGAAGTAGGCACTTTTTGTTCATATTTGGTGACCTTCTCTCTTATTTTGAGTCTTTTCTCCTATTGAGAACTTGGAATCGATCCACTGCCTTTTTCTCTCTTGTCTGATTGAGCAGAAACTTTGGTGAAGGACATCAGAAGTCTATGAATCTTCTCATTTGTTTTTTTTTTTTAGGTCATTGTTCTTGAACATCTCTCTTTTGTGTGAATTGTTTGATTTTTCTTTGTTATCTTTTGTTTTCTATTTGCTTCTTGTTTCGATCACAGCAAAAGGGTGTGTGTTGTGTGTGCGAAATCTGATCATACTTGTCTGAATCTCCTTGATCTGAAAGGGTAGTTGGTAGGAGAAGTTTTTTGCATTGAATTAATCATCATTCGAATACAAACGACAAAGACACATATTAGTGATTGGTTTTCATATTAGAAGGCATTTTTGAAAAGGTTTTAGCATTGCATTGGATTCGATTGAGAACCAATTGATTTGAGGACATTTCATATTAATGTTTGAAAGTGAAAACGACTCTTTCTCTTTCCCTTAAAATAGGCGTTCATTGAAAAGAAATGATTTCTTATCATCTTTCATGCATCTTTTTGGGAATTGAGTCCTCATTCCATCAGTTTCACTTTCGTGCACCCTTTGAGTAAAGAACAGTTGTAAAACGAATGCTAATTAAAAATTATCTAGAACATTTTTGTTTTTAGAATCTTCCACCAACAGTAGACTAGGGTTAGCACTTTAGATTAGGCTTTGAGTACAACTCTCCAAATTTTTCAAAACAAACATTAGCATCCTAAGCTAGGGATAGTCAAATCCAATTGTTGTATTGGTTTTCTGGGATCCCCCTCTCACACAGGGGTTACACACGAGGCCGCATTCGGGTGAATTACGAAGATTATCCCTCCGTGGTTCAACTGTTTGTAGTGGTTGGGTCATATATTGGGGGTTGCTTGGAGGTATACCCACGATTATGTGTGGGAGCCTCTCAGGTTGATTTCGGACTTGTTATCCTGCCCATACGTTTCGGATCAGACTGTCGACTGTAACCGCCCAGGGACTCACTGAGAATTGGTGTCTTTAGTTGCCATAATCTTTAGCTACTTACACAAGGTGATGGTGAAGGGAAGTCTCACTGTACCTAGAACAAACATTGGTCAAACTCACTCGGGCTCCTTGGAGGGTAAATCCACAATTACTGCGTGGAAGCTTGCACCAAGGTGAAAGTCTGTTAAGCAGTTCGCCATTGTAACTGTTCCACCATTTCCTATCCCTTTCTTGACTTGATCACGTGACATTGGATTTCATCACCAACTAGTACGATCATCGAGAGAAGTTTTGTTCGCTTGTTTGATTCCTAGATTTTATTAGCGTATGTTGTTTCTTTTTGTTAGTTGGCCCTAGATTTTCAGTGTGTTCTGTTATTCTCCACAATTGAGTCCATAGACGATAAAGGTCTTCGTCGATCATGTAGGATGCAAGGGCTGCCTCCAGAAGGCTATAAACCCTAAAATCCTAACCCGCCAGAAGACAACTACCATAGAGAGGTAGAAAATCAATCCGACGCTGGAAGTGTTATTGCTCCTCCGTTAGATAACTTAGAAGGTGCTTTGGTCATGATTGAAAATCCCACTACACCTATGTTGGTAACTCCTCTCAAACCACTTTTGGTTCATTTAGAATCCCTTGGGAACATCATAGATGAAGATATCCCATGATTACCAGAGAGGATCTTTACCGAAACATATATGGGATCCACAGAACCAATCTTTGGTGACAAGTATAGGAATCCTGTTCGTCCTAGCACCGCAGTAGATACCAATCCCACACCTGCTCATTTTGTATGGAGGAATTCATCGAGACGCGATCTCTATGAACATTTCAAATCCTTTCGACAACCCTTTCATCCCCATGACCCTCCTAGTAAAATAGGACCATCCGGTCAAACCATGAATCACCTAGTCGATCAAGTTATTAACCCTACTGCTACACCAGCACAAGTCCATCCTAATGTTGGACTCATCACCTCTACTCACCCCCAAATCACTTCAATCTCTACCCCCAATTCTATAAGCTTCTACTCTACAGCTCCACATGTTCCACATGATCCTACTAGGACATCTTCTCACCCGAGAACGCAAACCCCTACTGGCCAAACAAAATCGACCGGAGGGAAACCACCATCCAATGAACCTTTTCCTCCTGGAGGACTACCTTTCCATGGCAGGCCTACCCCTCCCGGGGGACAGCCCCCTTTTCATGCTTCTCCTAGAGGGAAACCTCCATTTTCCAGTCATACCCCGGTCATAAATCCACCGCTGGTAGGGGGGCAACCCTTGTTTGCTGGAAACCCTTCACAATCCTAGGGAGTATCTTTAGGAGGCACTTTTACTCAACCCCACGTTGGAGGGCACTTGTATAATAACCCAATAGGAGGAGTATCCAATATTGTCCCTTCCAAAACATCTTACAAGCAATCTTATCCGAGCGGAATCCCAAACACCACCTGGAGTTCTCCGAGACCATAGTCTTATCCTCCTCATGGGCCTCATGTGTATCCACCTCCAGGATCTACTCCTTACTATTCTAAAGGGAAAAATGTTTATCCTCCTCATGGGAAAATAAATCACCCGGCCTATAATATTCAGAACCCACCGGGTTATGCCAATGTTTCTCATGCACCATTGAATCCTTCTTATCCTGGCCAGCAACAACCGTATGTAGGAGGACCTACTGGTTACAACTATCCACCTAACCTAGTATATGGTCCTACTGGTGTTCCTATGCCGCACCAGTATCATTCACACATTAACCGATAGCTACCTTTCCTTGCGACTCTGGATCTCCCAGACTTGTCTCAGTTAACTAATGATCCTATTTCTCATTCACCAATTTGGCCAGTCATTCCAGCTAAACTTCCTTCTAATATTCTGAAATTTGACGGAAACCTTGGCGAAGATCCAAACAACCATGTGATGACTTTCCATTTGTGGTGTTCATCAAACTCCCTTGTGGATGATTCTAAACGTTTGCGTCTTTTCCACTGAACACTTACCGGTTCAGCAGCAAAGTGGTATATTGAACTACCACATGCTTGTTTTCATGATTTCAATTCCCTTGCCATGTCTTTCCTCATGCACTTTCAACTGCCTATTCGCTACGAGATGGGTACTGAACTCTTGACCTCCCTTCGTCAAACTAACTCCGTGCATATCTCCGACCATATTCATGAGTGGACGCGACAATGAAGGATGATCAAGGCAGTCATTCCCAACATACTATTGGCGGAATGGTTTACTAAATCACTATTACCCACGATCGCTCACGATGTCACTATGGGTGGTGAATTCACAGAGGAACAAGCCATCGCTCGGTCTTAGTATTTAGATTTGGTTTATTCCCAATCTGGTACATTGTATGATTTGCTTCCGAATGTTGCTCGAGCTAATACTGATCCTTCTAAACCATCATCCTCATCTCATGCCGATGGTGTTATCGGTTCCGTCAAAACTCAATCTATTTCCCAATTGCTCACACTCTCCTCTACCTCCCCTCAAACTCATATCTCTAAGGTGAATGCAGTTCAATCTGCCCCTTCACAACAATCTGGAGGTAAGAAGAAGACAAAGAATAAATCAAAAAATAATAATGAACAACCCAAAAATCAAACACCTGTTACCGAAAAGCAACCACAACGGAAACTGAAATTCCCATGTATCATTTGTGGTGACGATCACTACACTTGAGATTGTCCACTTCGCAATGAAGTGGCCAAAATTTTCCAAGGAAAGTCACAACCGGTTGTGCTTACTCAGCCTTTTCCACAGCAGCAATCCACGGTTGCTCAAACCCCCTCTTCGGGGGGCAGTTCTAGCGATCCTCATGATGAGGCCCCATCGAGTGCACATATTTATATGTTTAATGGGATCAATTTGACCACTCACTCTAAGACATATGACACACCAGGTAACCCTGACAAAGGAAAAGACACCAACGGTGCCGATACTTTACCGGATCCATCATCGTCCTCTGTTAGTCTGCCATCGGTTAATCCTCCATCTGGACCACTTCAGATTGAGAAACCCACGTTCGACTCTATCCTATGCCCTCCTAAGAGCACTATCCGCAAAGCTACCTTTAATCCTAGTTCACGTGTTTCCCAGAACTACAAAATTGTTGAAGATTTGGCTCAAGCACCGTGTGCTATGTCTGAGTTAGAAGTTCTACAGCACTGCCCCAGTCAACGTAGAATGCTCTTGGCCACTCTTGGTACGGTTGATCCTAAGTCATACAATCAGATCATGTTTAACCTGGACAATTATGTGTCTCGACTTTCCCACCAACTTGCTTTCCAAGTTGATTTTGTTGTTCACAATCAACAAATCCACCGAACTATTCTGGATGAGGGAGCCTCAACTTGTGTCATGTCCTTGGCGTGTTGGAAAGGTTTAAAATCACTAGCACTCAACAAATCCCCAACGATGTTATGCACCTTCGATGGGCGAGGTTTTCATCCCCATGGGATTTTACAGTAAATAACCATCCAATTGGGTGGAAAAATTGTTACTGTTGATGTCGAGGTGGTCGATGCTCCACTCAATTACAACTTGTTACTTGGAAGAAGTTGCCTTGTTAGTTTTTCGATGTGTCCAATTTCCTCATCAGGGAAAAATTGTCACTATTGATCGGTTGGATTTCTGCACGATCGATGCTCGCGCTCCCGCTACCAACAATATTCCTTTCTTGGGAGACCACAAGATCATGTATGAAAGTGTTGGTGT
>JASDQU011102599.1:18504-30487 GCA_032191745.1 Picea mariana | reverse complement strand
GCTTGAGGCATGTGTTTTAGGGCCTTGGTATACGACTTGGGGCACATCATTGGACACATGGTGTATGTTGGTTGAGGCATACTTGTTGAGAAACATTGTTGGTAGATTTCTTGGTTTATTGGCTTGGTAGATGGTATGGTACAAGTGTTGATGTACATGGTTGATCTGCATGGTTAGCACATGGTATGGTATAGGTGTTGATGGGTTATGTAATGATTGAGGTGCATGGTTGGCACATGATTTGATATTGTTATGGTATTTATGTACATGGTTGATGGTTGAGGAATATGGTATAGGTTATGGTTCATGGTTGATGCACGATTTGGTACATGTGTTTGTTACACATCAAAAATACTTACTTTGATAGTGTCGCAAGTGTCGTCATTACAAAGGTCGCAAGTGTTGCAAGTGTCAGGGAAGCATACTTCCATGATGCCTATGTCGTGCCTGTAAATTACATCAGGAGGACACTTGGAACATGTCAAACACTTGATTTGGAAGAGGAGGAAAGGTTAACTGGTCTCATGAACCTTTTTCCATCTGAAAACACTCAAAAAACTAAGTTTTGGAGGAGAGCGCTCCCCTATACCTCTTCTAGGAGTGCTGGCACTCCCCCTTACACTGTCTGTGAGCGTTATAAAGCTCCTTTAGCCCTTTTGGGGAGCGCTAGTGTCTTTAGGAGTGTTGGCGCCCCCCTTAAGCCTACTGGGGAGCGCTACAACGCTCTGATGGCCCTTTTGAGGGAGCGCTGCCTATTCTGGGCAGTAGTTAAGTTGTTGAGATGAATGGGGGAAGGATCCTTTCATTCTTGGAAGGAAGTTGGATTTGAATCCCTAGTCTAGCCATGGTCTTAGGGAAGATCCTCAACTGAAGGAGGAAAATCCTCAACTCACCCCAAGGATATCTCAAGTTGTTGAGCCTCTCCAAGGCTATATAAGTAAGCTTTCTCATGGTGAAAGGGGACTGGAAAAGGAGAATCACACCAAACTTATGATCTTATAAGTGGTGCTAGAACAGAGATATTTTGGAAGCAAGAGACCTATGATCTCATAGGGAGCAATCAGTGAAGCTATCATCATTCAGATCATGGATCTTTTAAGCAAGAGGTAGACAAAGAGGACTTGACGAAACTGTCGCATTCCATCTACGACTATAAGCAATGTTTTGTCCTCATTAATATAAGTTGCTTGGCCTGTTTCTTTCTAATTCATGTTCAATCTCACATGAATTTGTCTCTTTAATAGATATACCTATTTCAGACTAATCTTGATAGAGTAGGAAGTGGTCGTACTTTGTTTGTCTACAGGATCCATCGAGGAGCAAAAGATTGGAGCTCAACTCGGAGTGTGCAGGGACAAACACCAGTAAAAGGTACTTATTTTATCCTTCCTTCTCACACACTAGTCCACCTATATATAAAAGTAATTCAGTGAGAATGATAAGCACTTTCTGTCTTAGAGTTAAGAGTTTATCTCTTTGAGGAGATCTACCTGTCCGCAGGGAGATTTTCCTTCAACAGAAACTGGCAACTCCACTGGGGAGAATCAGAACTTTCTTAGTTTTGTCTTTCCTCATAGACGTTGTCTTACCTTTTGTTTTCTTAGGCCTTTTTCATGCATTCATATCTGATTGCACTTGTTGATTGGCTCTTTACCCCATCACATTCAGCTTGACTGTGAAAATTTGACTGAAATTTTGTTTTTTTTTGACATTTTTATGAGTTTTTTGAGCCTGGCGCCCCTGTGCCCATGTTAGCAGAGCGACATCACTCCATGGAACTGTTGGACAGAGTGTTATAACGCCCTGGTGTCCCTTACACTAGAGCGCCAACCCTTTTTTGCACAAAATCTCTTCAAAATTTCCAATTTTTTGGAGGTCCAGACCATGTTTCCTCACTTGCTGAGTTGCTTTGTGATTCAATGATTCTTCCTTTGACCTTTGACATGCTTCCTCCTAAGAAGTAAACACCTTGTTTTTCAGATTTAATTCCCTTCTTCATTATTTTTGAGTTTTTTTTGTTGAGAGCTTGAAATCGATCCACTTCTTTTTTCCTCTCCTATCCGACTAAGCAGGAACTCCAGTGAAGGACATCTAAAGTCTGTGAATCTTCTCATTTGTTTTTTTGAGGTCATTATTCTTAAAAATATCTCTTTTGTGAGAATTGTTTGATTTGTCTTTGTTATCTTTTGTTTTCTATTTGCTTCTTGTTTCAATCACAACAAGAGGGTGTGTGTTGTGTGTGCGAAATCTGATCCTACTTGTCTGAATCTCCTTGATCTGAAAAGGTAGTTGAGAGGAGAAGTTTTTGCATTGACTCAGTCATCACTCACATACAAGCAAAAAAGATACATTTTAGTGCTTGATTTGCATATTAGAAGGTGTTTTTGAAAATGTTTTAGCATTGCATCTGATTCGATTGAGAACCGATTGATTGAGGACTTTTCATATTAGTGTTTGAAAGTGAAAACGACTCCTTCTCTTTCCCTTAAATAGGATTTCATTGAAAAGAAATGATTGCTTATCATATTCTATGCATCTTTTTGGGCATTGAGTCATCATTCCATTAGTTTCACTTTCGTGCACCCTTTGAGTAAAGAACAACTATAAAACGAATGCTAATTAAAAAATATCTAGAACATTTTTGTTTTTAGGATCTTCCACCAATAGTAGACTAGGGTTAGCACTTTGGATTAGGCTGTGAGTACAAATCTCCAAAGTTTTCAAAACAAACATTAGCATCTTGAGTTAGGGAGAGTCAAATCAAATTGTCGTATTGGTTTTCTAGGATCCCCCTCTCACACAGGGGTTACGCACGAGGTCACATTCAGGCGAATTACGGAGATTATCTCTCTGTGGTTCAACTATTTGTAGTGGTCGGATCGTATATTGGGGGTCACTGGAAGGTATACCCACGATTATGTGTGGGATCCTTTCAGGTTGATTTCAAACTTGTTATCTTACCCATACATTTCAGATCGGACTGACAACTGTACCTGCCCAGGGACTCACTGCAAATTGGTGTCTTTAGTTGCTATAATCTCTAGGTACTTACACAAGGTGACGGTGAAGGGAAGTCTCACTGTACCTGGAACAAACATTGGTCAAATTCACTCGGACTCCTTGGAGGGTAAATCTACAATTACTGCGTGGAAGCTTGCACCAAGGCGTAAGTCCGTTAAGCAGGTTGCCATTGTAACTGTTCCACCATATCCTAGCCCCTTCTCGACTTGATCACACAACGTTGGATTTCATCACCAACTAGTATGGTCATCGAGAGAAGTTTTGTCTGCTTGGTTGATTCCTAGATTTCATTAGCGCATGCTATTTATTTTTCTTAGTTGGCCCTATATTTTCAGTGTGTTTTGTTATCCTCCACAATTGAGCCCATAGACGATAAAGGTCTTCGTCGATCATGTAGGATGCAAGGGCTACCTACGAAAGGCTATCAACCCTTACCTCCTAACCCTCCAGAAGACAACTACCATAGAGAGGTAGAAAATCAATCTGATGCTAGAAGTGTTATTTCTCCTCCGTTAGATAACTTAGAAGATGCTTTGTTCACGGTTGAAAATCCCACCACACCTGTGTCGGTAACTCTTCTCGAACCACTTTTGGTTCGTTTAGACTCCCTTAGGAACGTCATAGACGAAGAAGTCCCATGATTGCTGGAGAGGATATTTACCGAAACATATATGGGATCCATAGAACCAATCTTTGGTGACAAGTATAGGACTCCTATTCATCCTAGCACCGTAGTAGCAACCAATCCTACACCTACTCGTTCTGTAGGGAGGACTTCATCGGGACGCGATATCTATGAACATTTCTAATCTATTCGACAACCTTTTCATTGTCATGACCCTCCTAGTGAAACAGGACCATCCGGTCAAACCATGAACCACCCAGTCGATCAGGTTATTCACCCTACTGCTACACCAACACAAGTCCATCCTAATGCTGGACTCATCACCTCTACTCATCCCCAAATCACTTCAAGCTCTACCCCTGTTTCTACAAGTTTTTATTCTACAACTCCGCATGTTCCACATGATCCTGCTGGGACATCTTCTCACCCGAGAATGCAGACCCCTGTTGGCCAAACACAACTAGCTGGAGGGAAACCACCATCCAATGAACCGTTACCTCTTGGAGGACTACCTTTCCATGGTGGGCCTACCCCTCCTGGGGGACAGTCCCCTTTTCATGCTCCTCCTGGAGGGAAACCTCCATTTTCCAATCACACTCCGGTCATAAATCCACCATTGGCAGGGGGGAAACCCTCGTTTGTTGGAAACCCTTCACAATCCTGGGGAGTATCTTCAAGAGGCACTTTTACCCAACCCCATGTTGGGGGGCATTTGTATAATAACCCACTAAGAGGAGTATCCAATCCTGTCCCTTTTGGAACATCTTATGGGCAATCTTATCCGAGCGGTATCCAAAACACCACCTGGAGTTCTCTGGGACCACAATCTTATCCTCCTTATGGGACTCATGTGTATCCACCTCCGGGATCTACTCCTTACCATTATCAAGGCCAAAATGTTTATCCTCCTCACGGGAAAATAAATCACCTGGCCTATAATGTTCAGAACCCACCGGGTTATGCCCATGTTTCTCATTCACCATCGAATCCTACTTATCCTGGCCAGCAACAATCGTATGTAGGAGGACCTACTAGTTATAACTATCCACCTAACCCAGTCTATGGTCCTACTGGTGTTCCGATGTCACACCAGTATCATTCACAAATTAACCGACAGTTACCTTTCCTTGCACCTCTGGATCTCCCAGACTTGTCTCGGTTAACTAATGATCCCATTTCTCATTCACCAGTTTGGCCAGTCATTCCAGCTAAACTTCCTTCTGATATTCCAAAATTTGACGGAAACCCTGGCGAAGATCCGAACAACCATGTGATGACTTTCCATTTGTGGTGTTCATCAAACTCCCTCATGGATGATTCTATACATTTGTGTCTTTTCCAATGAACACTTACCGGTTCAACAACAAAGTGGTATATTGAACTACCACGCGCCTCTTTTCATGATTTTAATTCTCTTGCCATGTCTTTCCTCATGCACTTTCAACTACCTATTCGCTACGAGACATGTACTGAACTCTTGATCTCCCTTCGTCAAACTAACTCTGTGCATATCTCTGACCATATTCATGAGTGGAGGTGATGACGAAGGATGATCAAGGCAGTCATTCTTGACATGCTCTTGGCAGAATGGTTTACTAAATCACTGTTACCCCCGATCGCTCGCGATGTCGCTATGGGTGGTGCGGTCACAGAGGAACAAGCCATCGCTCGGGCTCAATATTTAGATTTGGTTTATTCCCAATCTATCACTTTGTATGATCTTCTTCTAAATGTTTCTCAAGCTAATACTGATCCTTCTAAGCCATCATCCTCATCTCATGCAGATGGTGTTATCGGTTCCGTCAAAACTCAATCTTTTTCCAAATCAACTACACCCTCCTCTACNAAATAAAACACCTGCTACCGAAAAGAAACCACAACGGAAACTGAAATTCCCATGTATCATTTGTGGTGACGATCACTACACTTGAGATTGTCCGCTTCGCAATGAAGTGGACAAAAGTTTCCAAGGGAAGTCACAACCCGCTATGCTTACTCAACCTTTTCCACAGCAGCAATCCATGGTTGCTCAAACCCCCTCTCCTGGGGGAAGTTCCAATGATCCTAATGATGAGGCCTCGTCGAGTGCACATATTTATATCTTTAATGGGATGAATTTGAAAACTTGCTCTAAGACCTACGACACACCAGGTAACCCTGACAAAGGAAAAGACACTAACGGTGCTGGCACTTTACCGGATCCATCATCGTCCTCTCTTAGTCTTCCATCGGTTAATACTCCATCTGGACCACTTCAGATTGAGAAACCCACGTTTGACTCTATCTTATGCCCTCCTAAGAGCACTATCCATAAATCTACCTTTAATCCTAGTTCACGTGCTGCCCAAAACTACAACATTGTTGAAGATTTGGCTCAAGCACCGTGTGCTATGTCTACGTTAGAAGTTCTACAACACTTCCCCAGTCAACGTAGAACAATCTTGACCACTCTTAGCACTGTTGATCCTGAGTCGTCCAACCAAATCATGTTTAACCTGGATAGTTATGCATCTCGACTCTCCCACCAACTTGCTTTCCAAGTTGATATTGTTGTTCACAATCAAAAAATCCATCGAACTATTCTAGATGAGGGAGCCTCAACTTGTGTCATGTATTTAGCGTGTTGGAAAGGTTTAAAATCACTAGCATTCAACAAATCCCCAACGATGTTATGCGCCTTCGATGGGCAAGGTTTTCATCCCCATGGGTTTTTACAGTCCCTACCCATCCAATTGGGTGGAAAAACTGTTACTTTTGATGTCGAGGTGGTCGATGCTCCCCTCGATTACAACTTGTTACTTGGAAGAAGTTGGTTTTATGCTATGAATGTCGTTGCCTCGTCAGTTTTTCGATGTGTCCAATTTCCTCACCAGGGAAAAATTGTCACTGTTGATCAGTTGGATTTCTGCACGACTGATGCTCGCACTCTTGCTACCAACAATATTCCTTTCTTGGGAGACCAAAAGATCACGTATGAAAGCGTTGGCATTGTCTTACTAAAAGATTCTAGCCTCATGGGTACCTTCCCTACACAACTTCCACCGACTACACATCATATTTCCAACGTCGATATGATTTCGACCGCGGCTTATCAATCTTTGGAATCATCCGACCCTCGGATTGTACCTTGTCCATTGGAATTCGATGCACTAAGTGACACCATGCCACTTATTCCAGCCGAAACATCATATGTTTCTATCCCATCTGCTTCTCCCTCGTCGGCACTTGACGGTTCCTCAATGCAATCACGGTTGAGTTCCTTGTCGTCTGCAATCGACTACATTTCCCCAACTTTTCCTTTGAATGAATCTATTCTGGAAATGTTTCGCATTGACAAGTTACCTCGGCATGATAACCGTCACCGATCGTCTTTTCTTCCCCCTCGTGAAGAAATTTGGGAAGATATACACTCTATCTCCCCTCCTGGTGTTGATTTTTCATCATCTCCCATGCTTTCAACTTCCGACGATTTGGATCCGGTAGTGGACATGGTGATTTCTTTGGTAGGATTATTGGAGCCTGATCTCCTTACTCCTATCGCGGCCCTCGACATGTGTTCCTTCCCGAGCGATTATCTTCCATCCAACGAAGATCTCCTGGAGGCCATGACCACGTTTTATCCTTTGACATGGTACCCTTCCAGAGCATTATCCTCTTCGAAGCCATGATATGGACGAAACCACGAGCATATTTTCTCTTCTTTGTGGCAAGCTCGTTAAAAAATGAAATAGAGGCCCTGAGCATAGTTATTTTCCTGTGTCAAGATCGTTAAAAAATGAAACAATCACCTCTCTTGAACCTTCTTTTCATCCACCCTTCTCATTTTTCTCATCTACTAGATAAATTGGTGACGACCTCAGAGATGGTGAATGAATCGAAGCTTGGAGGGCATGTCTCCAGCCTTTGATGATATTTCTGGAGTTAAGCCACTAGATTTCAAGCTAGGGGGCATACCAAGCTTAGTCTTTGTTATTTCTTGTGCTTGTAAATACATGAGAATGCATTCGGGTAGACGTTTATCTCTTTTTTGGACCTATATGGATACATGAAAAAGGAACCCCCTGGAGTATTCTTTAAGCTCTTTTCATACTCTCTAAACATGAAAAGATTGCCGAGTGATCTTTCTTCCTTTTCCAGTACTCGTTAAACGGTTTGAAAGGGCGTCTTTCGAGTGATAATTTATCTCTTTTTCGGCCTCGCAAGACTAACATTACGAAAAAGGACAACATTGGAGTCATATTTAAGTTCTTTTCAGTCTCTCTAAATATGAAAAGATTACCGAGCGACCTTGTTCTCTTCACGCTCGTTAAAGTATTTGAAGAAAATGTCTGTTGAGCAATAGTTTATCTCTTTTTCGATCTCATCAAACTACTTTACGAAAAAAGGAACTCAGAGAGTTCTCTTTTAAGTGTTTTTCCAGACTCTATAATCATGAAAAACCTTCGATTTTTCTGCCTTTGGACTCGCTAAACAAAACATCGACAGGCCCATATGGGATTGAACCCTTACTTCTTCCAGTTCGTTAAACAAAGGAAGAGGAACTTACCGAAGGTGAGTTTTATTGAGCATGTGTTATCCTCCTCGAGCTCGTTAAATTAAAAAGAGGTACTCGTCTATCTGGATGGGGGAAAAAATTGAAAGAAGCAAGCCAAGTAGTTTTTTTAGAACATTACCAAGTAACTCTTAGAGTCACCCTTGAACATGGCACTTTGTCTTTGCGCACATTATAATCCGCTGAACCTTTGCACTGAGCCAATCCTTTGAGTTTATTCCACTCCTCTGGGTGACCTGACATAAGTCATAGCATCCACCACATCATCAAGTTTTGGTCCATGTCATGTTTCTGCTGTTGTGCCTCAATGTTCAAGGGAACTATCCACCTCGAGAGTCAGCCATCACAAATATCTTGTCTCAATACCCGTGTCAGTCCATGTTCATTTGATCTACCAATTACATCTCTATGTCTGTTTTGTGTCGTTGATAGGGGATACATCAAGGCCCTCCTTCGACAAGCCTATTCCTGTCGACTTCAAAACATTATCCAGGAATGAGACTTAGAAACCAGTTAGTACTTTGGGACCTACATGCCTCAATGGCAGGCCTCCTCACGTCCGACAGTGGGTTTACATCATTGACCTCTGATCAGATGATTCCACAGACGTTCCACTCCAGCTCATCCATTCACATTCATTGGAATGTACTATAGTACCTTGGGAATCATTGACATTAATGGTGATTTCCCTCGCGCTTGTTAATGGTTTACATCATTGACTAGTAATCAAGTGGTTTCTGCCATGTTCGACATCAGGACATCTATTCACATGGTTATATTCATACTACATCGGAATCGGTAAGAAGACCCTGGGTTGAGTGATCACTTTGATATGTACTTTTCCTAGGTTGCGATGGAGTTTTCTCTTGAACAATGACACATATATTGTTATATAGATCCACTTTGTATTGGTCGTGGCTATGTCTTGTCATCTCATAGATCCACTGTGTATTCTTCGTGGCTACGATCAGTTCATGTCATAAGAATATAGATCCACAATGTATTTTTAGTGGCTATACCTTTTTATCAATACAATTATGGATCCACAGTGTATTTTATGGCGGCCATATCTTGCAAGTCTTTATCAACCAAGCATAGGTATGCCTGCCTTGGGTTTGAAACATGTCATAATATTTGTTGGATGTTTGTGTGCAGTTTTTGTCAGGTTCTCTACGTCTATACCCTTGCTTGAAAGTCTACAAAGCATTTCAGTTATCCGTTCCTGTCTTCTAACTTCATACTTTGGGGCGCAATCTGTTACACATCAAAAATACTCACTTTGATAGTGTCGCAAGTGTCGCATTTTTCTCACAAGTGTCGCATTTTTCTCACAAGTGTCGCAAGTGTCAGGGAAACATACTTCCATGATGCCTATGTCGTGCCTGTAAATGACATCAGGAGGACACTTGGCACATGTCAAACACTTGATTTGGAAGAGGAGGAAAGGTTAACTGGTCTCATGAACCTTTTTCCATTTGAAAACACTCAAAAAACTAAGTTTTGGAGGAGAGCGCTCCCCTATACCTCTTCTGGGAGTGCTGGCGCTCCCCCTTACACTGTCTAGGGGCATTATAAAGCTCCTTTGGCCCTTCTGGGGAGCGTTGGTGTCTTTATGAGTGATGGCGCCCCCCTTAATCCTACTGGGGAGCGCTACAACGCTCTGATGGCCCTTTTGAGGGAGCGCTGCCTATTTTGGGTAGTAGTTAAGTTGTTGAGGTGAATGGGGGAAGGATCCTTTCATTCTTGGAAGGCAGTTGGATTCGAATACCTAGTCCAACCATGGCCTTAGGGAATATCCTCAACTGAAGGAGGAAAATCCTCAACTCACCCCAAGGATATCTCAAGTTGTTGAGCCTCTCCAAGGCTATATAAGCAAGCTTTCTCATGGTGAAAGGGGACTGGAAAGGGAGAATCACACCAAACTTATAATCTTATAAGTGGTGTTGGAACAGAGATATTTTGGAAGAAAGAGACCTATGATCTCATAGGGAGAAATCGGTGAAGATATCATCATTCGGATCGTGGATCTTTTAAGCAAGGGGTAGACAAAGAGGACTTGACAAAACTGTCGCATTCCATCTACGGCTATAAGAAATGTTTTGTCCTCATTAATATAAGTTGCTTGGCTTGTTTCTTTCTAATTTGTGTTCAATCTCACATGAATTTGTCTCTTTAATAGATAGACCTATTTTGGACTAATCTTGATAGAGTAGGAAGTGGTCGTACTTTGTTTGTTTACAGGATCCATCGAGGAGCGAAAGATTGGAGCTCAACTTGGAGTGTGCAGGGACAAACACCGGTAAAAGGTACTTATTTTCTCCTTCCTTCTCACACACTAGTCCACCTAGATTTGAAAGGAAGTCAGTGACCATGATAAGCACTTTCTGTCTTAGAGTTAAGATTCTCGCTGTTTGAGGAGATCTACCTGTCCACAGAGATATTTTCCTTCAATAGTGTTGGGGCTTGGTTGATGCATGGTTTGGTAGATGTGTTAGTGCATGGTTGATGCACGGTGTGGTATAGGTTGTAGTACATAATTGATGTTTGGTATGGTACAAGTTGATGGTTTGGTACATGGTTGGGACACATAACTTGTGATGGTATGTTGGTGATCTTGGTACATGCTTGGTAGAGGCATGTGTTGGTGATGTTGGACATCTAGTTGAAAGGTTTCCTTGGTGTATGATCCATGTGAGAGGATATGGTTAAGTATCAGTGACAGTGAAAGTTTGGATAGGTTGATCAGTGACAAGTTTATTAGTGACAGGTTGATAGTGACAGGTTGGATAGAGTGACATCTTGATAGGTCATAGGTTGATGTGACAGTGGCAATGACAGTGATAGTGGCAGTGATAGTGGCAGTGACCATGGAAGCAATTGTGGCAATTAGTCTACACTTATATTTCATGGCGGTTGGATGGGGAAAGGAAAGGGGTTGTATCCTCCTTCCCATTGGNAGTGACCTTGGCAGCGATTGTGGCAATTAGTCTACACTTATATTTCATGGTGGTTGGATGGGGCAGGGAAAGGGGTTGTATCCTCCTTCCCATTGGATCCTAAGAATTAGGGAGTTGGAGATTTCTTCAGGTTGCATCTTGAGAACTAGGTGGTTGTATCCACCTTCCGGTTGGAGCCGGAGAATTGAGGGGGTTGTGGCCTCCTGGTTGGAGCCAAAGAATTCAGGGAGCTATAGCTTGCTTTAGGTTGAAGCCTGAGAATAGGGGGTTGGAGCCTCCTTCTAGTTGCATCTAGAGAATTTGGAAGTCGATGCTTCCTATAAATGAATTCTTGATATATATAAGAAAGCATTCTATAATTTTTTCCCATTTGGGTTCCCACATAAATATTAGTGTATTGTTTTCTTGATGTGATCTTGATGTGATTTTGATTATGTTTACATGCCTATGATATATATACTACTGAACATTGTTGTTAAAGTGAAAGAATATATATTGTGTTCACACTGATTCAACCCTCCCCTCTCAATATTCCAACAATTGGTATCAGAGTCGGTTCCTTCAGGAAAACCACTGGAAGGAGATCATAGAATGTGCTAAGAATGGAATACCAATGTTCAATATGAATGGAGTACAATTTTTCAGTATGAATGGAGTACCAATGTTCAATTGTCAATATGGTTTGGACTATGAGTTATGGAGCAGAAGAATGCAAGTATTTTTATAGGCATAGGGATATGATGTTTGGCACTCAGTTGTTATAGGATACAATGCTACAAAGAAACCAAAGACTATAGCCAAGAAGGAATTAAATAAGAACAAAAACAA
>JASDQU011102598.1:12208-30447 GCA_032191745.1 Picea mariana | reverse complement strand
TTTTCGGGGTTTCATACTTCGGGATTTCGGGATTGGCGAGTACAAGGGAACTTACCCTTAGGTATCTCGGGTGCCGAAACACCGAAACATCAAGATTTATCCACGCTAGACCTTTTCGGGGTTTCATACTTCGGGATTTCACGATTGGCGACTACAAGGGAACTTATCTTTAGGTATCCTGGGTGCCGAAACACCGAAACATCCAAATTTATCCATGTTAGACATTTTTAGGGTTTCATACTTCAAGATTTCGCGATTGGCGAGTACAAGGGAACTTACCCTTAGGTATCCCGGGTGCCGAAACACCAAAACATCAATATTTATCCACTCTAGACCTTTTCAGGGTTTCATACTTCGGGATTTCACGATTGGTGAGTACAATGGAACTTACCCTTAGGTATCCCGGGTGCTGAAACACCGAAACATCAAGATTTATCCACGCTAGACCTTTTTGGGGTTTCATACTTTGGGATTTTGCGATTGGCGAGTACAAGGGAACTTACCCTTAGGTATCCCAAGTGTCGAAACACCGAAACATCAAACTCTGAGGGAAATTCTTGCAGGTGCAAGGTCTCCAGACTTAGACCATAAAATCCTGCTTCTAAAGCTACCATCTTCTTGAAACATTTGGACTCATCATGACCATGTTTATCACAAAAGTTGCAATGTCTGTTAGTATTCTTACTTTTATATTTTCCTCCTTTGTCACCAGTAGGAGCTGAAGTTGTCTGAGCAGGTCTGGGACCCTTATGTTGTTTGTTGTTGTAGCGAGGATTTTGCTTCTTGGGATACTTGGGTTTATATTTCTGTTGAGAAACTAAGGCTTTGTTGGAGGGACCTGCAGTGTTGATCACTCCAAATTGTACAAGCTTATCTTCCTCTCAAATCAAAGAAGCACAAAAGGACTCAAGACTAGGTTTTTCATAAACTTCTTCCCCTAGAGCCTCTCTCATGGCATAAAAGGTAGATACAAACATAGAATATGCACTACCTAGCTTAGAAAGAATAAGATAGATGCAACCCTCTTCCTCCATCTTTATCTTACATTCTTCACATAAAATTTTGAGTGTTTTAAACCTAGATAGATAGTCTCCAAGGCAAGAAAAATCATTTGGACTCAAGGTTAGTATTTGATTTTCTAACTGTTGTGCTCGAATAATATTGATTTTACCAAACACAAATTCAATCGTGTCCCAAGCTTCTTTGGGGTCATCAATATCTTGAAGGTGGTACCTTAAATCAGGAGAGATGGAAATTTCGATTAGTCCACATGCTTCGTCATTCCTATTATCCCACTTGGCTTTCTTATCAGCATCAGTGGATTCTTTTTCCTTTCCCAAGGTAATCTGATACAAGCCTTTACTTCTTAATAAATCTTCCTTATGAGATTTCCATTGGAAGTAGTTGTTGCTGGTAAGCAAGATAGTACTTGTAGAATCCATATTAAATATGCAGATAATGTGGATTTAAAAACTAAAACTGATGATCTAGATAGAAACAACTCGAAAAGTTATGCGGTTTTAAAAAAAATGGCATTGAAAATGGACTTTCGATGTTAGAGTTAAGCCCTTTTTTAAAAAGGCACAATCGGTAACCAAATGACCACGTGATTGTGTAAGTTTCTTTACCAGAGGTCACAAGTTCAAATCCAAATGGGGGTATGGTATGTATACCTCCGTAGAATTTACCAGTCAAATCACTGGGTGGAGGGGGGTCCCTTATCCCATAAACAAGGGGGTCTCATACACCAATTTGATGTGGCTTGGTCGTGACCTTAAAAATAGATTATTATTATTATTATTATTTATGAAGTGACCCACTTTTATAAAGAGAAGTGGGGATCACTTTTACAATGAAGTTAATTTATAACAGAAAAGTTGCATGCAAAATAAATAACTCTAAAATAAAATATTAAAGCTACTTATAGTGATTCACTTTTATACTTGAAGTGAAATACACTTTACAATTTTAGCATGAACTTTTTCAAAAAAGGTAACAAAAGAGAGACTTGAACTCAAGACCTCTTACTTAATAAGGAAAATTTTAACCAAATGATCTAGCAAAACATATTGTAATGTTAAGAAGGAGGATTGGGGGTGTTGTTGTTGTTGTTGTTTTGGAATACAACCTTGGAGAGCATGCTAAAAAAAAACTCTTTTCACACAAGAAAACAATTTCGCTTCGGATCTGACTGTAATGGTCGTATCTTGGGCAAACATAAACCTTTTAGAGTGAAACGAAAAGTGTTCCTGACTAAAATGAGCGCTCTGGATGTAATGGAACAGTCATCTTAGCCCATAAATGTACGAAAATGACAGAAATTGGAGATGAGGCAAGTGCAACTCGGCTTCACAATCTCGATCTTCAACAAGAGCGGCTCTTCAAATAGGCTCTGATACCATGTTCAACTACATAGGTATTCAAACAGAGGATGAACACCTTCAGTAACCACTCACATAACCAGATCAAAGATCAACACACCGATGTTTTCACGTGGTAAAACCCCTATGGTAAAACATCCATGACCCCAACCAACGCGGCCACTTGGAGCAGTTTATTAATGCAAAGAAAAAGATTACAGATAGATTTTACAAGAGAGTTTCTCACAATCGATCATCGTCAAATGACCCTCCATGCTCTTTAAATAGAGATCATGGACCAATTGAGTGTTAAGCCATGGATCAATGGTCGTTAAGATCGAGGAGAGTATGAACCATCAGATCACTCTATGTCAGGAACATATCGTGACCGTCGGATTTCCTAACTACATATGCATACTAATGCATACTAAAGAAACACACTAGAAAAAACACTTTTACCTAACGAAACAATAGACCAAGTAGATCTTACTAACTCCTAAGTATCTAAATATCCTAACACTCTACACCCTCAACCATATAAGCTTGGATGGGTACAAAAGGAAGACCCATGCCTCATTGTCTCTCGGTGTTGTGCAGTGACCTTTTCTATTGGCCCTTTCCAGGATACTGTGGTGTGTGATGTTTCTCCTCTAGATTGTGTTGAACTATTACTTGGACTCCCCTACCAATAGGCCCAAAGCATTGTTTATCATGCTAAATTCCATAAATACCACCTGCAACATGAGGGACACACCTATGTACTCACCTCCTCTACTCCTCACTCCACACAGCCTCTGATCGAACAAGTCGTTGTTAAGAAAGTAACTATGAAAAAATATGTTTCCTTGTGTTTGGTTCGTCCCATTAAACTAGACTATATGACCGACCTAGCACCTTAATACATGGCCCCCCCTCTCCCATATGTTGTCAATTTCATCCCCCAACCCATGGGACTGCCCCCATCTTTATCTATTGAGCACACCATTGATCTCATTCTGGAATCCTCTTTTCCCAATGCCCCTTGACACTGCCTTGCTCCCCACGAGGCTGATGTGATAGAATGCCAACCTGATCAAATTATGAATGCAATCCCTACTCCACCTTCATCTTCACCTTGTGTGTATCCATCATTTCATACGCCAAAGTGGGTTTTTGTTCCAGTAGTCTTCGCCATAAGGTTATGTACTCCAACACAAATGCCAACATATTATAACACTTTTCCTAGCAATTCCTATTTTTCCAAACAAATTATTGAGAAAGCTTTAGGAAAATAAAATTCTTACAAATTCAGTGTAGTCAGGAAAAATAATATGCATATGCCTCCCTTCTTAGTTGGAGCAATTAATCAGACAAGGTGTATTAGACACACATGTTGTTCTTCCAGGGAGCTTGTATTTAAGGGAAATGTTAAGACATATAATGAAGCTCTGGCTGATCAGTACCGAGTGGGTTTTCACATCAACAACAAAAAAAAATACTCAACTCAACGTTCTACCCGCACTTTTGCTCAATGTTATCTTTAGGTAGACGTTGCATTACCAACTACACCATAATGTGCAAAACAGAGGCCTCATAAAATTCACACGCCATTGTTCTTTCACTCGCAATCTCGTGTGTGTCTCTTGCAGGACAAGCACTGATTCAAAGGAAAACATCATCAACTATGCCCACTTAGATATGATCCTGACACAGTTCAAGAAAACATTGGAGAGAATGCACTGCAAGTTTCCTTATTTGTTGGTGGAAGCGAGGACACTTATGGATATAAACATGGAGGAATTGGGCCACCAAGAAGGGTGTCCATCTTCCTTCACCAACCAATATGAGAGAATTAACATATTATCAATAATTTATATTGTTATCTTCCCTTGCTAGTCTAGTTGAGTAGGGCATGTTGAATAAAATTTAGTATGTTAGTTTTTGGTCAGTGAATCACTTTGTAAACAACCATCGTCAGTCCAGTTGAGTAGGGCATGGCAGAAATAAAGCAACAACTTCTATGGTAACTACATGTGGCTATAGAGGAAAAAGTCATCCTGCATAGTATTAAGAGGGTGCTCCTCTCTTTTGAATAAATAGATGGTATTTTTTGTGTCTTATTGTTTCCTTTCATGCTTGATGTGTTTTTTGTCCAGTCTATCCTTCTGATCTCGATTATAGATCAAAAGCGACACGACCCTCTCTCATCTATTTGAGAATGTCCAATGAAACACACCTCTCTCTTAAATACTTGGGAATCCCTAGAGCAATATGTATTACACCTATGAATCCTCATCATTGTATACCTCTCTCTTATCTACTTAGGAATATTTAGAACAACATGTACTCAACTCCCATAGTGTGTGACGTCAAGGTAAACTCCCTTAACATGTCCTCATGTTCTCTCCACATGGGACGTGTCCTCATGTGTTGTCCACAAGGGACATTGGGCTATCCCTTCTCAGATAAGTGTCCTTACAGATCAAATCACTTATCCCTTCTCAAATAAGCCCAAACCCACTTATCCCTTCTCGGATAAGTGTCCCACTTATCCCTTCTCATATAAGTGTTCTCACAGATAAACTCAACTCAGTCACAGAGGAGTACGATCTGGAGAATGTCTCAGGAAGCTGCAAACATCAACACTCTGTCTCAGCAAAGGAGGCATTCTCTGCCATGCCAAGTATGTCACAGAAGTACTTGAACTTCGTCTTGGTTTGGTAAGAACATCAACAACCTACTCATCTGTAGGCAGTGATGATTTTAAGGATGAAAATTTATTTTAAAATGTAGAAACCTTAGCAAATCTTAATAATATTTCATATGCCAACTATAAATGTTTGGCGATTTTTTTGTAAAAATATTCAAATTTCTAAGGATTTTATATAGTTTGTATAAAATTTTGGCGATTTTTAAGGTAAAATAATTTTATCCTATAGAATTTGGGTAAATCATTTTTAAAATAGCGAATCTTTTTTTGGGAAAAACCATGGAAAATTAGCCCATGAGAGAAATTTAGCCCCTAAAATCATCCATGTCTATAGGAAGGTACTGCACCCGTACTGCCTTCCTCTGCACCATGTCTCGGATGTAATGGTACTTGATCTCAATGTGGTTTGATTTGTCATGAAACAATGGATTCTATGAGATCTTCACACAACTCTGTTTAGATAATGACATACTTAATACAATGTACTTTGCTTCTGTTGTGCTCAAAGTCACCGAAGTCTGTTTCCTGCTACACTAGGAAACCATGGAATATCCCAAAGTGAAACAACACCCAAAGGTGATCTTTCTATCCACTGTGCTCCCTGCCCAATCAGAGTTAGTATATTCATGCAATATCATGTCAATACTGGAAGTATATCTCAAACCATGTCTAATTGTGCCTCGCAGGTATCTCAACACATGCTTCGCAACAATCCAGTGTGTCTCAACTGACTCATAAACTGGCTAAGTGCACTCACTGCATAGAAAATATTTGGTCTAGTGTTAACCAGATACAACAATGATCTAATCAGATGTCTATACAGAGCCATATCAATCTCGTCGAAATTGAAAGAAGACACACTTAGTTTCTTCAAATTTGTCACCATTGGTGTAGTCATGGGCTTACAATTCAACATTCCAAACTTCTTTAATATCTCAACTATGTACTTCCCCTGAATCAGGAAGATCTCATCAGTTCTCTGCCACACCTATAGTCCCATAAAGTAGTGCATCCTACCAAGGTCCTTCATCTCAAACTCAAAGGCCAACGCATACTTGCATTCATCAATAAGGATCTCTGTACCAGTGAGGAATAAATCATCAACATAGAGGAACAAAATCAAGGACTCACCATTAAAAATATTGTAGTACAAGTTGGGATCAACAACACTTTTTCCGAAGCCCAAACTCATCAGGTGTCCATCAATCCTCACATACCAAGATTGAGGTGCCTTCTTGAGTCCATACAGGGCCTTCTTCAACCTACATACATGAGACTCCTTCTTATGTATCACGAAACCATTTGGCTACTCGATGTATACTTATTCCTAAATCTCTCTATTGAGAAAGGTTGTCTTCACATCCATCTGATGTAGTCTCCAACCCATGGATGTTGTAAGGGAAATAATCGTCTAGATAGAAGTGTATCGAGTAACATGAGCAAATGTCTCCTCATAATCTATTCCCTCCACTAGATAAAATCCTCTAGCAACAAATGTCTCTTCGTGCTTCTTGATTCTCCCATCATCTGTGTGTTTCATCTTATAGATCCACTTGGAATTCACTATAGACTTCCCCTCAAGTCTCGAAACAATATCACACACATCATTCTTCATGATGGAATGATACTCCTCCATCATGGCATCTCTCCATACTAGCTGTCTAGATGGATCCCCATAACAAGAAGGCTCAGAATCAATTATGTGGCTCATAATTGTGGCATAGCATGGTTATTTATGAGGTCTCTTTCTCTCTCAAAAGTTACCACCAGAATATGCACATCCTTCTACCTCTTGCAGAGTCTAACGATCCCATGTAGGTATCTTCTGACCTATTGCAATATATCTGGGAACATCGACTGGAGCTACAGGATCAATGGGATCAATTTGATCAATAGGCTCAATTGTCTCCCTATGAACTGCTAGAGGGTGAGGGGAAGAAGGCACCATCTCTTCCTGTCTCTCACTATCAATATCCATATGAGATCCTCTATATCTCCTGAAGGCTACCTCCTCCTCAAGGATAACATCTCTACTCACCTCAATTTTTCTCTAACCAGGGATGTAGATTTGATATGCCTTCGAAGACTCACTGTACCCCACAAATGTTCCCTTTCTACATGAATGGTATAGCTTGGTCCTTTTATTCTTGGGTACATTAATGTATACTGGACACCCAAATATCCTGAAGTGTCCAACCTCAGGCTTCACTCATGAATTGTGTCCATACTTGACATCTCGGGGTTCCCTTGTGGAACACATGTCTAAGACATATAGAGGTTCCCTCATGGAAGCAATGTATTCCAAGACATATCAAGGTTTCCTCATGAAACCAATGTCTTGGTTCATTCATCTGACCCTCTGAGTCACATCAGGATGAAGTCTACATTCCCCCCTACTAGTCCACATGGGACCCTCTTGGGAGAATGTCTCATGATGATGCCTTAAAAATATCTAAGACACATTGTCGCCCCTCGACCAAGTTTTGAGGAATACTTGGTCACAGTTGACCGTTTGGTACTTCGACTTCCTGTCGAAGAGCGCATAGCAAAGCAGAGATCAAGGGATCTCGCCACTTTTTGTGGAACCTTTTTGGGTTTTTTGGGAATATTGTAACGGGAAATGGATGTTGGCCCTTGTTTAAGCCTTTTTCTATGTATAAATAGAGGTCTAGGACATGTAAAAAAGGAGGCCCTATCTAGTCGATGGCTTAGTTTATAAGTTCTATCTATGTGATCAAAAGTCTGTGTGACTGTAAGAGCTCTGTGCATGCTGTAATAGTGCTGAGTGCACAAAGTGTGAGAAGGCTTAGTGCTTGGATCTACCCGGGGAAAGAGGATCTAGCGAGTTGCACAGATCTCTTGTCCTATGTAGGGTAAGGGTCATTGAAGCTCCGTGTTGTAACTGCTTGACCAAGATAGTATAAAGAATACTTTGTGGACGTAGCCCCAGGGTGGGGGTGAACCACGGTAACTATGTTTACTCTGTTGATGTGTTTGTCTCTCTCTTGCTAAGTGCTCTGATATGTTTAGATAGATTTATTGATTCTTTGTGCTTATGAGATATGAATGCATGCTAGATATGATACATAAGATGATAAGTGCTTAATCTATTGAGTATAACTTGTTTATCATTGCTAAGTGCTAGATCTGAGTAATTACTGCGGTGCTATGTGCTTTCTGTGAAGTGTATTAATGCATGTATGTTAGGAAATAACTAATTCTAAGTGCGTTGTAAGCAAGATAATCACAGATCTATGTCCTAGCTAAGATTGTAGACACCTGAGTTCTGCAACCACCCCTGCCTCTACCTCGGGTGAGACTTCATCTGCTTTGCAGGTGTTGCCGAAAGGGTTGGTATTTAGGGCTTTGTTGGTGTGCTCTTGAGTGTTGAACCCTAGGTCTGCCCCTGTGCCAACAAATGGTTCTGTTGTCGGGACCTAGAACTGTGATTTCTGGGAACTGAAGAAAAAGAAGCTTTGTGCAAAATAAGCTCTGTGCGTAGATCTTTTTCCCTAGTGCACAGTGTTCTGTTTGACCTGTGAAGATTTGTGACAAGAAAGAAAGGTCAGATCTGAAGAAGAGAGGTTGGATCTAAAGAAAAAGAAGTCAAATCTGCGAAGAAAGACGTCAGATTTGCAAGAAAAATACAAGATCTGTAAGATTTGTGCTTTGATAAAGGTAAGAATAGTTAAAAGTCTTAGATCTGGAAGCTTTGTGCTCTATAGAAGTAAGATAAGTGAATTTTTTTGTTTCTAAAGCATGGATCTAGGTATGTTTGATAGATTCTATCCTAGCTTCAAAACTAGGGCATTAATAGACGAAAGCAAGTTTGATATGAATAGATCTAATAAGTATAGTGATATATATGTTATACCTATGCATAGAAAGAATTTTGGGACTAACCAATGGATGCAAGATCCTAGAAAGAAATTTTTGCAGACTAATCGTTATGATCCTAGCACACAATACATGAAAAGTTGGGGATCATTGAAGAGAAAGAGAGGATTAACTCTTTGTTACAATTGCAGAAGGCCTGGACATCTTGCTAAGTAATGCCCTGGGAGAAGACCCAGTTGTTTTTGTTGTAATGCTATGGACCATGAAGTACTAGATTTCTCTAGAATGATTGCTAGACTTGAAAAGCTAAATATAGAGCAAGCAGGAGATCAAGAGGCTCAGATTATAGAGGAACCCCAGAAAAAATCAGAGAAAGTATTGATGAAAATGCAAGAAACCCTTAATGATCATAGAGACCTCATCTTATTAGAAATCTTCAAGAAGAAAGAACAAATCGAAGTGAGAATATGAGACTTCGACATTGACTGTGTTTTGGATGAAGAAACATCAGTGAACATTATGATAGAAGGAACCTAGAAAGCTATAGGAAGACCTGGCATGACCCCTTCATTAGGAGGAATAGGGTTATTCAAAGGAAAGATGGTAAACCTATGTGGAAATCTTACTCAGATATATATGAATGCTCATGGAGCTTCGACAGAAGAAGATTTTGAGATTGTTAAGTTCTTGGAGGACAGTGCCCCGTTTACTATGTTACTTGGTAAACCTTGGATTGAGAAAGATCAAGCCATAAAACAGGAAGCAGAAAAGGACCTAGAACAATAGAGACAAGAGTTAAGAGACTTCATGACTAGAAGGATCGTGCAATTGATTGAAGAACGAGAGAATGGATCAAGGGTTCTTGACCCCAGGAACTTGGATGACGAAATTGACAAAATGCTAGAAGAACCACAGAGGATCGAAAAATATGTTGGACAAGTAATACCCGTGGATCTGAAGAAAGAATCTCAGCACTGCGAAGTTACCATGCCAAGAGAGGAAAAGAATCAGAATGAAAAAAGGATGACCGAGACGAAGCTCACTGGGAAGAAGGCTAGAAAACTCATGAAGAAGAAAGCGAAGTTGGAGAAATTACAGAACATTCCAGAAGAAACCCCGCAGAAGGAAAACATGCAGAATTTGAGCTTCGTCGGGATAGCAGAACAACAACATATGGCACTTGGCCATGTCGAAGTAATATAGTCGTTAGACGATGATATACCCATTCTGCTAATGGCCCGAACGGCTCAAAATAAAGTTATGACCTGTTAATTGACCGTTAGACTACGCCATAACAGATAGATCAAGAGTTAATGGACCCTCCTATCCATTGCAAGCAGTCTGTTACAACTTTACTTACTTATTCCGTTGCGCCATGCCCGGAAGACACTTTTTCCAATTAAGAACTTGAGCTCACAAAATACCCGCATTGTGGAATAGTGACTACCCTGCCTTGCTCTCTACTCGATTACGATACCTTCATCCCATTGACAACCTGAGAAAGTGATCTTGATCTTACATGTACGACGAGCTTAGCGCAGCAGAAGAATCGGTGAGAGAAGTACTCACTAGATTAAGAACCAAAAGAGTTATGTCGGAAAGAGGAATGTCCATCGGAGTCCAAGCCTCATCGTCAAGAGGAGTAGCAGCTTCTCCATCCAGTGCTCGAGCTAGACCATCCCGATAGACCACCGAGAAATGTACTAAACATATAGATGACATCACGAACGCCAAACTGATCCTGAGCATCTTTCCCTCTTACATACCTCCTCTGAAAGGTGAAATCAACAGTGACAGTGTGCCCCGAGATTACGACTATCCTATGATCACTGCGTACCTACTGAAGGGTGTGCGCACAGTTCGCACTGAGCATACCAAGCTCGCAGCATTGAATTTTTGCGACTTCAACCTTGGTGACCGGAAAGCCTACAATATGCTTTCCCCACACAAGTATCTAACGATGACAAAGGGGAAGAATTCCAAGATCGTCCCTCATCAATGGATGATGAACCTCGCGTAGTCCACCTTACTTAATGTAATGAAGATTCCACACTTTGGCAGACACCAAGAGGTGAATGCTTGCGTAAAATTTCTACTGGCGAGCTACCATGGAGGATATCTCTAGTTGAACCGACGTATAACGATTGATCCGACGCTGATCAATCAAATCATTGGGTTGGGCATGCAGGGCCCTGACCCACAAGACTATTACCCTGGAAAGACCGCGGATCACGCTCTTTCACATAAGATTAAAGAGGCCTATGGAAATGTTGAAAAAGGCATGTGAGGTTACAAGGTAACCTCTATTGATAGAGGCACAGTGTGCCTCGCCTATCAGATGATCACAGAAAAGTTAGTTCGCAAGAACAAACCGATGCAAGTATCTGGGTTTGTAGTTGATATCGCAGGAAAATGTGTAGAAGGAGTCCAAATGAACTGGTCGAAGTACTTAGCGAATCAATTTAAATTGGATTGCAGAGAAGCGCAAGACCAAGGATATGAGTTCCACTTTAGCTAGCTTCTCATCTTGATCACCTTCATAGCATGGGATATGCCAAAGGATCTTGTTTTTCCTGAAACCCTACCGTTTGAACCATTGGTTGCGAAATTCAGTACATTATGGTACACGACAGATATGAACAGGAAATGGCAGTCAAATACCCTCTTTCACAGATACTACATCCAGTTGAAGACCGCAATACAAGCCACACCTCTCATTACTCCGAACACCCTCCACAGATTCATACCCTTAATGAAGTTCAGCGTGGACCGCCACTTCATATACATAACTCCACGCGTTGATGAGGACTAGGAACAACTGCAGTCCTATTATAAACTGACAGAAGAAGACCTTGAAGAGATCACCAAGGAATGGTTGGTGGATCTCCTCGTTGTAGAAGATCCAACAGATATTTCATATATCAGGAGCCCAGAAGCTACGCAGGACACACCTGGGCCCAATAAGACAAAGAAGACAAAGGAGAAAAAGAAAACTGAAGAAGTTCAAGATGTGGATAGCTGCTCTATAAGGACAGCTTCTATCACACCAGATGAAGAAGGTAATGATGAAGACCTAGAAGAAGTTGAACAACAACCAGAAGATGAAGTCAAATTTCTAAAGAAAAGAAAAGGGTCACCTTCGAAGTCTTCCGTTAAGAAGAAAGCCAAAGCGACCGTGACCAATATGAAGACCACGCTCAATCCAAATGACTTCAACTTTATCCTCGCGACTTTGAATGAAGCTATAGAAGAGATCACAGAAAAGAAGGAGGCCAAGCAACAGATGATGTACGACAGAATCGAAGTTGAGCTCCAAGAAGTACAGCGAGCCCTCCAGTCTAACTGTGCAGTCTCCACTGTGCCTATGCCAGAAGGAACACCCAAAGCAGGAGACGATTCAGTTCAACTTCGCAGGATTGCTGACCTAGTCGAAGTACACCTTCGAAAAGAAGAAGAAGTAATAGCGCAGGCCACCCAGGACCTAAAGCACGCACACAAGGAAATCATAGATCAACACCAAGCTGCACAACAAGAGAAGGAGGCCATCCAAGAGAAGTTTGATAAAGAACGCACAAAGATCCAAAAGGAGAAGGAGCAACTTCTCAAGAAGCGAATCGGGATCGAAGAAGCAGTCAACAAATCATTTCACTCTGTGACTAGCTTAGAACATAAGGCAAAAGAGCCCATGGAACACCAAGTAATGAAGCTTGCTGAAGTCATTCAGCAACTGCAACAAAGAGTAGTAGAACTAGAGCTCCAAGCTATACTGAGTACTCCACAAGAAGAACGTGACCAACGAGAAGTGAATGCCTGAAGTACAGTAGAAAGGATTAAGGAAATCACTGAAGAATGTAAGCAATTAAGTAGTAGAAGTGCGCAGATACATGAGAACCTATCTGAGAACCCTGAATTGCATAAATTGGAGTAACAGCTCCAGGAGGAGAAGTACCAAGCCGAGAAGTTACAGGTACAACTGAAGGCCCTACCGACCATAGAGAAAATGAAGAGGTCCCACGAACAACGCGTCGTGCAACAACATATTCATATGATCCAGAGCAAGGTCATGGAAGTGACGCAACAACTTTAACCTTTGCAGGATAGGGCATGTCAACTATTCTTAGAGATTGAGAGCCAAGGGATAGACCTGGAACAGGTTGTGAACACAGTAGAGCAGCACTTAGAAGGATGAGATAGTAACGCACTCATTCAGGAGTTTGCCAAGAAAGAAGCAGTAGCAAAGCAATAGGTCGAAGCAGCTCGAGTGAAGCTCGAGGCCTTCAAGGTAGATTTACCTAGAGAAGAGTGACTCAGGACGAGTCACGGGTGAGTGTTGGGGGCATGTTGGCCCTCAACCAAATTTTGAGGAATACTTGGTCATAGTTGATCGTTTGGTACTTCGACTGCCTGTCGAAGATGGAGCGCATAGCGAAGCGAAGATCACGGGATCTCACCACTTTTTGTGGAACCTTTTTGGGTTTTGGGGGAATATTGTAACAGGAAAGGGATGTCGGCCCTTGTTTAGGCCTTTTTCTATGTATAAATAGAGGTCTAGGCCATGTAATAAAGGAGGCCCTGTCTAGTCGATGGCTTAGTGCATAAGTTGGATCTATGTGATCAGAAGTCTGTGTGACTGTAAGATCTCTGTGCATGCTATAATAGTGATGAGTGCACAGAGTGTGAGAAGGCTTAGTGCTTGGATCTACCCGGGGAAAGAGGATCTAGCGAGCTGCGTAGATCTCTTGTCCTATGCAGGGTAAGGGTCATTGAAGCTCCATGTTGTAACTGCTTGACCAAGATAATATAAAGAAGACTTTGTGGACATAGCCCTAGGGTGGGGGTGAACCACGGTAACTCTGTGTACTGTGCTGATGTGTTTGTCTTTCTCTTGCTAAGTGCTCTAATATGTTTAGATAGATTTATTGATGCTTTGTGCTTATGAGATATGAATGCATGCTAGATATGATACATAAGATGCTAAGTGCTTAATCTATTGAGTATAACCTGTTTATCATTGCTAAGTGCTAGATCTGAGTAATTACTGTGGTGCTATGTGCTTTATGCGAAGTGTATTAATGAATGAATGTTAGGAAATAACTGATTCTAAGTGCATTGTAAGCAAGATAATCACAGATCTGTGTCCCAGCTAAGGTTGTAGACACCTGAGTCCTGCAACCAACCCTGCCTCTACCTTGGGTGAGACTTCATATTCTTCGCAGGTGTTGCCGAAAGGGCCGGTAGTTAGAGCTTTGTTGGTGTGCTCTTGAGTGTTGAACCATGGGTCTTCCCCTGTGCCAACACACATCGAGGTTCCCTCATGGAACCAATGTCCCCCAATACATATCGATGTTTCCTCATGAAACCAATGTCTTGGTTTCGTCATCTGACCATCTAAGGCATGCTAGGATGAAGTCTACATCCCCCCCTACTAGTCCACATAGGACCCTCCGAGGAGAATGTCTCATGATGATGCCTTGAACATCAACACATTGACACAAGCTTCATGTGATCTCGACTAAGAGGGTTTGTCACTGCTTCTCATGTCCATGTTGATCAATTCAATCCAAATACTTGTGTTGATCTCACCAAATGAGAGAGAACTTGCTACACATGCACCCATGTCCAACTCAAAAAAAACCAATCTCGATTAAACCAATGAGGATTCTTGGGATTATACCTCCTGATCTCATCCTACAATATATTACCCATTGGCATTAGATGCAGGAATGACCCATATGAAAGATGCACAAATGACCCATTTGAAGGGATACCCACTCGCCTTCAACTCAAGAGCTATCTTCAATGGTTTATGGATGTCACCGGTCTTGGAATCATCAATACGGTTTCATCCCTTTGATCTACAAGGATCTCCTTTCACATAAAATGCATACAATTGATGGTTCTTGCAACTTGGTGGAGCCACACAAAAAAATTGATCTACTTCGGTTGGAGTTCAAGACATGGAGAGATTTCTGCAAAATACTTCAAGCGAGCTAAATCCAAGCTACAATCTCTCTCTTTGATTGTGATATGCTAAGGAAATTGCACCAAAATTTCAAAGTTTAAATATTTTTCACTTAGCACGGGCTTGTAGCACCTCGAGCTGCCACACTTCAATAATATCGCGCTAATATAGCTACAATTATCTCTACTATATTGAACTAGTGCATGGGGCTTGATATGACATCCATACCCACTTATTATGCCATCAAACTTCAAATTTTGAATTGCCACGATGAATGGTCACACTTCTATTTCGCTGCGCAAACTTTTACCCCAACGATCCGTGGAGCGATATGGAGATAGATAGATAATCCAACAGAGGTTGGCCTTCCAAAAATACCAGGAGTTCACTTCTCTTTCTTGAAGTGCGCAGTTGGAGCTAAGCCAGGACTTAGCTCAAGATGTAACTTTAAAACACCTAATGTTTGAACTCGAATCAGGTGTTGCCCAAAATTTCTATGTTGTTCTTTCTCATATCATGAATTTTCTTCAAATTCACGCCTTTAAAAATTGGTTCTCTTGTTCTCATGTTAAGGCCAACAACTATGGCCCGATGTCGCATAATCAATCTAACTCTGCTCTCATTTTCCTGGGCCCTCCTATGAGGGATTCAAGCCCAGTCCCACTCTCATACCATGTTGTTTTTCTTCATATGAGATATGATCGATATTTTCTTATTACAATGATGAGTGTTCCATATATAGAGAACATATGGTGACCATCCATGAAAGGATGTGTCCCTTAGATAATCAATAACTATTTATTATTATCATTTACTTATTATATATAGTATTTAATAATCAATAAGTATATTATTAATTATTAATCTAAGAGAATGTCTTCCCAATGTTGTCCAAACATCAACACAAATATGGCCTTGCTATCATTGGTACTTCATGCTTTATTGGTTATGGTCCAATTCACCATATTGGTTACTATGCTTTAAATGAGATGCAACTAGTATGCAAATGTGGGATGTAATTAAACTATTTCCAATCTAGCCTATCTATCATTCCTATCTAGGAGTGTTTGTATAACCAATTTGACATGAAACAAAAGAAAGGTATAGAGAGCATGGATAATACTCTATCGACTACCATCAACACCAAACCAAGGGCATGCTTTGAGGACCAAGCATACCCTACATATTGTCGACGGAATACTTGTTCCACATCAAAATGTTCTACATTAATCCAAGGGGACATGGAAAGAGAGGGGAGAATAGTACAGCATCTACTATTTACACAATCACCCTAATTTTGTTGTGAGGATTGAGGATATCTTACAAGTAACTAAGAGTTAGATCCAAATTCTAGTAATGTTTATGATAAGTAATCATAGACACAATGAGCATGAGAAATACCATATGCCACAACCTTCACAAGTTACCACATCCATCTCTACAAACACTGAGAAAGATTGTGAATGGTGAATTGTCACTCTATTCAACATATGAAGATAACTTACAATGCCAAATGAGAGACTTTTTGCAAGAGCACAAAAGTCTCCTCTATAGAAAGTCTGGATGACTCTCAACCTTCTACCTACTTAACCCTTGGCCTTTCACCTTCATGGTTTTTTTCTTTCTTAAATGAGTCTAGGCCTTCCCATTCTACTTGGCCAATTTACTTTACAAAGTTTTGTCCTCATCCTAAATTGAATGATGTGGACATATTTACAATAAAATTAATTAAATTTACAATTCTCTCCATCATTGTGCTCTTTGTCCCCAATTTGTCTTCTAGTGTTTGAAACTTAAAGGTGGGTTGAGCACTGCTTTCCTCATAGTTACAATCAAGGACCGACACATGTATAGCTTTTGTCCTTCGTTCATTCTTTTGGATGGAAAAATCTTGCCCTCTGTTTCCCTCTTTGGTTGTTTATCTTTTTCCTTGATGTCTCTATCGCCATATGCATATGTGTGCTCCTCCATTTTTACTCCAAATTTGCACTTTTCCTCTTCTACTTTGAGCTTGATGCCTTCAAACCATGGGAACAATTCTACAATAAGAAGATTTGAAGTGAGGGCTTGAATGCTCGTCAATCCATGTCACTTTTAATCTAGAAATATCTMTTCTCCAYTTATTAAAAATCTACAATATAATATAAGAGAAACTCCATTAAAAAYTTGAGGATGCTTGCAAAAAYGACAAATTTCTCAKGTAATTACTAACTTCAACTTCTACAAATGTGCAAAATGGAGGTGGTGAATGARCCTTGTTTTGGATTGTTGAAMCATGCAAATGCTRAAGRAATATGAATGCTATTGAACWATTAATGAACCCTTCGTGCATCAAACTCATTAAAGCCAATATAAACCAAGAATGGTTCTTTCACATAAGCTAGTTTCTCATGTTTTCCCATTGCAATTTGTACATAAACAATGTGAGCATGCCATTCATTCTTCAAGGAAAATACATCACAAGTATGATTGCAATCTTTGTGGGCTTTRTCATTTAACTGGGGGAAATAGCAAGKGTGAAGCATGAGTATTTKTTGATGTGAAAGTTTGCTACCAGTTATTTTCCTTTGAACTCCAAGAACTTRATGTGATGCTATGTCRCCTTCCTACTCCTCTTYTTGATGCATTTCATATTATKYCCTTATAGTCAATATTAMGGRAGAATGTTAATATGTGTAATATTTCCTAGTGGTAWAGTTTGATGTAAACCTTAATACCACCTTTGTGGAGTTATTTGGATGATTATTGCCCCAATATAGTTTTCCTATTATGTGGTCTCATGAGTGTATTTTAGGAAGTTAGTTATCAACCCACAATAATTTATTATTTTTAGTGGATGCCTTTATAAGATGAGTTGTGTATAAATAAAAGACTAGTTTCCTATTTTTGTACAATATGAATATGAGATATTGAGAGACACTACATGGATATGGGGATGTACAAGTGCTAATTTGGGTTCTAATGCTAAATATTGAAGCATAGGCTCCACCACTAAATATCATGTGTAAGTTCTTTATTCTATTTGTTGAGGTTGGTTATGGTTTATTAAATTATTGTATATGCTAATGGAGTGAACCCATGATTATAGAGACCATTTATGCACAATTTCTACATGTGTGTCATCATGAATGTGCAACAAAGAAAGTAGCTAGAGCTAGCCATGATTTACATATTGAATATGCGACCACAATTGTGGGAGATACCAAGAGAATATGTCCTAAGATGGAGAGGAATTAATGATCCAAAAGAAAACATGGTAGGTAGAAACCAAATGCCTTGGGCATGCAAGTCCTCAAAATGATTGAACTTGAGAAAAGACCTGTAAGTGATGCTCCTCATACAAAATACTAAAGTTAAAGAAAAAAATCGTTGACTTATAGCATGACAAGGT
>JASDQU011102597.1:13367-30488 GCA_032191745.1 Picea mariana | reverse complement strand
TTCCTTGTGTTCATGCTTGCAGCAAATGCATCCCATGTCTTGGGAAGACCATTGAGTACTATGTTCACCAATTCCTTCTCTGAAGTGATCTCTTCAATAACTTGTAGTTGATCTCTTAACTAGGAGATTCTACAAAGTATGATGTTGTGTTGTCGTCATCATTCATCTTCATGTCATGGAGCTCATTCTTCAGACTCATAACTTGTCCAATGTTTCTAACTGAGAAGAGATTTGTTAGGGAATCGTACATCTTATTCGATGAGTCAAGATGGGAGATGTAGGGTATCAAGTGGTCTTTTATGGAATCCACTATGATACTCATGGCATTGATGTCAACATCTTTAAACTTCTCCATAGATGCAATGTTCTGCGATTCCTTCTCTTCTCCTTCTTCAAAATCTGGCTTCACGACCTTTTCTTTCACGATATCCAACACTTTATTCTTGGCAAGGATGAGGTCAATCCTTTTCTTCCACACTCTGAAGTTAGAGGCTCCATCTAACTTGTTCTCAGACTTCATAGAGTTCGTCATGGTTTCCTGACTTGGTCAAACCCTAGATTTGACCAGAAATCCAAACTTCACGTCTTGGCTTGCTGAGAGTATTAGGAGATACGCTAGGATAGGACACATTGATCTGTCTGGATATTAGGTCAATATCTTCACTTAAGGTGCTTAAAAAAGAGGTTTAGGGTTTCTGCAACTGTTCCTGCTAGTAACCCTAGCGATAGTGTCTTGGGAGTTGCTTCTGCTAGTAACCCTCGCGACAGTTCCTTAGTGAGCTCAATATCCTAGTGGCTATGTTTCCTTCCAATGTTTAGACTGAATGAAGGAGGTGTGGGACCATAACCTATTTGAATATAGAATATGGTGTGCTCATTTTACCATTGACGATACCCTCGCCACCCAACCATAGGCCGAAGCCACCCTCCAAGCACCTTAACCTTGACTGAGAATTTCTCCGGAAGAAAACCCTAGGCTAGATAGACAAAAAAAGGGTAGCGCACCTTTCCCCAAGGATAGCGCATCACAAAAAGATGATCAGATAGTCCAAACCCCATCCAAGAGATAGTCCAAGCTAATACTAAAAACTAGTTGCTGCTGCAGCTGCACCTGCAATCCTCCTCCACATGTGCACACCAAACTGGGAACTGCAGTGCACACCAACTGGGAACTGCAATTCTGAGATGGTGTCAAATGAGAAATGGCGCCCTGTATTTATAGTGGTTCTTCCATATTTGTTGGGGCTGAATTCTCCTTCTGGATATGTGTCTGTTTAGTATATTATTATTATTTCTGGCTGACTTCTTCTCTTGGAGGCTAATAACCTAATATTAATTATCTTCTTGAGCCGACAAGACTTCTAGGGTTATTATCCAACTCATTAGGGTTTCCTCTTGCTTTCTGGAGTCTTCTATTCTTGTCAGGTTCACACGTGGAGGTAAATACCTCCCACAACTACCATAATATTAACACATATCTCTATTAAAATAAAAAGAGAAACTCAAAAGGAAGGACAAGAATTTCTAGAAGATGAAGTGAGTCCCAAAGACATGGAAGTTGACGACATGCTAGAAGAACCTAGTTGGGTTGAACAAAGGATGATTGAAATAAGGTTCATTGTTGAAGAATTGGCTTCCTAGGAGCTAGAGATATTTGAAGAAGAATATCACTCTACAACACGCGACCTACAATACGAATTCCAAAAAATTGTTAATTGAAAAAGTGAATTTAAAAGATAAAAATGTTTCAGAAAAATGGAAATCATAGATCAATTTTCATAGGGTAAAACCCTTGAAAATCATTCAATTTCATGAAGCAACTAGAGAAGCCTTAAAATATTCCATTGATGATATAGAGAAGGAAATTTTGATTTTAAAAGAAAAGGTAAAGGAATTGATAAAAGCTTTACTTCCAAGTCCTTTGTTTGCCAAACCCATCACTGTTATACAACCATTGTGCAGTCTCGAGGACGTACCAGAAACAAGTTCTAGGTTGAAAGGTTCATCAATTTTATTAATGGTTGTGAGAAAATATGTTGGAGATATCATTAAGAAAAGGATAGCCTTGATCCTTGAGATATTTTAATTAACAACAAATTCAACTAATTTCTCAACAAGGGTCTTGCATTTCAAAGAATATCTCCAAAAGGATTTGGAAAATGATGAAGGTTTTTACAAGGAAGCAGTGGGTACATTTTCGTCAAAGGTTTTAAGTTTAAGTGTCTAATATTTGTATGAAACAAATCAATTCTTATTGGTTGAAAATAATTAAATGCTCAAGGGAAATGTTGTCTGAATGTGATGTCAGTAACACTAAAAGAGGTAATTTTTTATTAAAACTTATTGATTTGACCAAGGAACTTGAGGGTCCACATTTAATTATGGACACAATTCTCTTATCAAAAGAGAAATTACAAGAAAAATTGGATGCCTTGAAAGTTGCTTGGGCCAATGAATTTAATGAATTAATTGAGTATTATGAAGAAGAAGTGGAAATATGGTTAGTCTGGTAGGTGAACAAGAATGAAGACATTGGGACACACTTCGTCAATTGAGCCTTGACCATAAAGAGCTGGAAAATGAGTTATTTGAAACCAAGACTAAACATGACATAATAGTTGCTCCTATGAGGGAGTACATTGAACAATGGTTAAGAAAATCCTTGGCTCGGATAACTAAAATGGATTAACAAGAAACCAATAATACAGTTATGCCACCTCTAGCACAACAACAACCTTTTAAAGACACAACAACAAGCAAATAACGGTTATGATATTCCATCATAGTAAGTTAAGTAGTCACTTTTTTTTCTCTCACCTCTTTTTCCTTCTCAGTTAGTAGTCATTTTGTCTTTCCTCTTTCAAAATTTGTGAAAACCAAAGGTTGACCCTTGACTATCTTATCGTTGTCTTCCAGGTCTCTCTTTCATTTTATGATCTACGGGAGCCCAAACCCATTTCTCTTTGAAGGGAAAAAGCATATTAATTTTTGTGAACTCTCATACATTATTATTATTATTTTATAAAGACATCTGCTATTTTTTATGCTCCTAGAGAACTATTCAAGATACACCATGAATGATTTCCCAAACTTTAAGTTCTAAGCACAAGATTTCAAATGTGTGTCTATCAAAATATTTTTGGATCATAATGGAATGATCATTTAAAGTTATCTTCCCTATGTGATCCTTATATTCTTTTCTTGTGCTAAATATTGTGTCTTACTTTGTTGAATACTATGATGGAATGTCATTCTATGTGGTTCTTTACTCTGTTTGTTTATAATATTGTATTATACTGTGAATATTTAATTTCTGTGAGAAAACTAGTCCTCTCTCAGGTACTCTTTGCATGTGAATATTTGTTCCAAGAATAAGCTTGGTACCATCTCAGACATCTTTAATATTCTTGTATATTATTAAAATATAGAGTACCACCTCTTTAAAATCATAGGGAGATTTATCTTCGTGATGTTATCTTAAAGACCGTAAACAATGGTTTATATCAACAAGTATCTAGGCCAAATGAATGTTGTTTTGACCTCTGCATATTATACTGGAACCTCTCAACATAATCTTCCATGATTTCATATTCTTCCCGAGTCATCTTGAAAATATCTTTCATAGCTCTATCTTTACAATAGTCTTGTTACTTTTAAAAAAAAATCTTGTCTCATTTCTTCCCATGTTTGAATGGTATTTCCACCTAGTCCCATGAACCAAAAAAGTGTTGCATCATTGAGGGTGGTGAGAAATAATTTTATCCTATTTGCATTTTAACAATGATCATAGATTCGACATAGTACATTAAATTTGAAAAGGAAAGTGTCTAGATTTTCACTAGGAAAACCATGAAATTTTCACAAATCAAAGTGTGGAATGGTTTTCATTTGCACCATTCATAGCATTCCCCTTTGGCCATATTTTTTAGAGGATTAATCTTCCAGAAAATTGGGTATTTTTGTACTACAAATTCTTCAGAAGGAATAGATTCTCCAAAGTATTATGGTTCTTGAACTAGATTCTCTTGAAATTCTAATGTTGCTTGGCAACTAATTAGTTCTTTTGTTCTCATGGTTTCTACAATGGAAGGTATAAGTGTAGCATCAAATGTAGATCCAACTTCTATATTCATTGTTACAATATTGGATTCAACAACTTCTTCCTTGGGAAATGGTTGAGATTCAGTCTTATCCCTTGAGTTTCTTCATCTTACATATTTCTCTTCTAGTGTGTTAGTATTTTGAGTGGTCCTTATTGCACCACGAAGTAATCCTTTGAGAGATCTCATTCGTTTCATACATCCTATATGATCTACTACTAATGCATGAAACTACATATGAAATATAACATAAGGGGATATCCACAATTTCTCTTAGTTGATCCCCTTACCATGTGTCTTCCTAAATCAACTCAAAGAGACAAAACCTTTGGCATCTCCCTGATAACGACAAAAAAAATGTTAGATCCAATAACCACTATGTTATTAAAAATGATAGGGGATAGACTACTCATTCATTTATCTTGTCAAACTAGGGGTCTAAATTCCTGCAAAATGCCATGCACTATGTTGATGCAAGGAATGGAAAGTCCTCACTCGAGCATTTTCAAATCTTACTAGGCTAAGGTAAGATATGTGAGAATTTTACCCTGGGTTTATAGCCTTGCAAAAATATCAATCATCCCTCAAGAAATATGTTCTTGGACCTGATGCTATTTTAAAGTGGTGTGTTTCAACTTAAAGAAAATGTAAAAAATTATGTGTAGATGATTATAAGAATTAAAATGAATGAAGTAAATAACATAAAAATCTGAAAATCAGAAATGCATAAGTTTCAATTGAGAAAACTATCTTTTTATTAATAAAAACTTTTCTGAGTTACAACAAGAATGCCTATTTTCAAAACCCTGCGAGGGTGAGGACCAAGATTATACTTAAAAGTCTAATATGGAATTTAACATCATACATAGACAACTGGTGTCTGAAAGAAAAAGGCCAAGACTATATAAAAATTTAGTTAAATAAATAAGATAAAACTTTATTGACAAGGGTATTTAATAATTAAATAATAACTAAATAGGTGGGGCCCCCCTCTATATGCACACTTTATTTCAAAAATCACAAATAGATTTTCCATGTTACTCCATCATATATTCAATCCAAATTTAAATCATCATCACAATCATATCATAAGAATGCATTGAAAACATTATCGCATAATTCCACTTGTATCTCCCATAAAAATAACATGATATTTAAAAGTTTCAAAATAAAATATCATGGTTCTACCATCTGTCCTCAAGATTCATAGAAAAAAATATGTCTAAACATGATTAAAACAATTCAAGAAAATTCTTCTTGAAGAACTCATCTCTTTCTTTAATAAGTTCTCATATTGGGACTTCTTTTCTTCCAACTGAGCAATTTCAGGATGCTCTTCATGTAAACTTCTCTTCCCACTACCTCCTGATCTAATCTTTGAATGAGAAAAGAAAGAGGATTTGGCCATTATGGTTGAAGTAACATGTTGCTTACCTTTGTCAATCTAAGATCAATGTGGTGTGGTTTTATGATACTTTGGATAAGAAGGAGGAGGAGGCATGGATTCATGTGTAGAAATTGTGTGAACATGTAGCACTAGCTGAACTGGAGGTAAATGAATCAATTCACTAGAAACAACAATATGAATAGGTGGAGGAGGGGGAGGCGTAGGCCATTGATTGGAACAAGAAGAAGGATTGATAGGTAAGTTACCTCATCCATCAATATTAGGTTGCATAGGAGACTCAAGGATGTTCACAATACTAGGGTGATGCTGCAAAATAGCATTTGGGGTTGCTTGAGGTTGTGGCAAAGATTGTTGACCACCAAATTTCAAGCCCCTGTTTTGAACGACTGCTGGAACTCATCAAAGTTAGCATCAAAATTAATATAAAATATCAGTTTTTTATGCGCTCTAGGCTGCCAAAAGGTGTTAGGCCCTAAACCTATTCTTCCTTTGTTCCCACCTATGTTTCTTCCTCTACTGAATAAGCTCATCTATAACCATGAAAATATAATTAGCACAAATATAAAATAACAGTAAGATAAGACATATAATACAATTTGTCTTAATGATTAAACTGGCTATGACATGACACAACCATACAACACAAATGGGAAGTGAAAAGGAATCAAGTGAAATAGGGACAAAAATATGTCATTCATTAACCACATCCAATGAACAGTATACAAGTTTCTAATCCATATATGTTGATCATTAATTCCAAAATAATTCTTCCCATTTTTTAATCTTCAAAATATATATAGAAGTTTCTTTCAATCCAAAAATCCTTTCTTACATTTTGCTCTGTTTTTTACCATGCTGACCACATCAAAAAATTCCTTTCCTTTTTCATATTTTATTATATATATAGGACTAACAAATGGAAATAAGATTTTGATGAAAATGATTTTGGGAAACAATTTATGCAAAGTGAAAATAATGAGGGGAATTGGATCTATATAATTACATATGGCCACCATAAAGGAACTTCACAATATTGTCGACCAAAATATATTTACTTCCTTTCTCTCAAAACAAAAAAATATTTCAGGAATTCTTCCAAGACAAACTTAATCATTCATAACTATGCATATATATTATTTTAACTACATAGAGAGGGAACACATGCGAATTGGATATAATATGAATGGAACTTGAGGAAAATGATTTATGTAAAGTGAAAATAATGAAGGGGGTAATGATTCTATGTAATCATCCTTATGTATTTTATCACTTCTTTCCATCAAAATATAAATTATCAAATTCAAACTAACGACATCATCCACATACATGCTCACTTAACCATATCCATGTGTAGAATTCAATTATTAAAAATATGCATGTAAAGATTAGGTTCTAACAACGAATATTAAATAGTAATAGAGCCATAAAACATCATTATTAGAACTGAAATATATTGTTCTATGTATCAAATACCATCATAATATAGCTTCATTTTCATCATCCCTTATTCACAATCTTCACAACATCTTTAAGGCGATCATCCATAAATTTTATACCAAATAAGAATGGTGTCAGCAGTCACGAAAACAAAGGAAAGCTCAATCATATCATTGTTTTAATCCAAAAAAATATCGATCAAAACCTTAACTGGCCACCGATAGCTAAAAGAAAAACCACAACTCGAATGACAATGAAAACCATATGCTTAGGAATGACTTTGAATCTAATAATCTTCTGTCCATAGAAAAGGGATTTAATACTTCACAGTTTTGATATATATTTCCAAGCTTAGAAACAAATGGTCAATAAATACCCAACAATCATAACAATAGGTGGAACATTCAACTTCTTTGAAATAAGACATTTGCAATTATGTGCCACATTATAAATGACAATTCAAACGAAATGACATGCATGCAATCCAAACAATCATGTCTCTTGAGATTGTAAATTTATTATCAAACCAGAGTTTCAAAACTTGTCACTTCTCCTAAACCCAATTGATGTAGGAGCAAGGCAGAGTACTGAAGGATCGATTACATATAAATTTTACAAACCCAAGCCATTCACTGAATATGGTATTCTAGACAGGATATCCATAATCAATGGTTCCAAAATAAATAAATTTTATATCAAAATATAAGATCTGGTGATACTCAAAAGCATGCAAGTTCCCTTTTGTTCATGAACAGTTCGATTCAATACTTCGTCCTTTATATAATAAGAGAAAAACATTATCCATGCTTGGCAATTGAAGTCATGGACACTTCTAGGTGCAAAGATAACATTTTTGGGTCTGACCCATATGAAATATATAATTGTCTTTCGTAGAAAGATTCGAACCAGAATCAAACAATGTAAAAACTCCATAACCGGATAAGGAAATGAGTATTTCCCAACATAACCCAAATAACTAAACCTATATAGAGAGTTCGAGTTCAAATCTCAACTATATATAAATAAGGGTTGTCAAAAATCTTTTCTTTTCACTATAAACTGATATCAAAAGTGCGAGGATGGAGGAAACAAGAAAAAATGTTTTCAATCTACTGTAAGTAAATGTTTTTCTCATTTTCTTTCTCAAAGAACGAAAGATAAGGGAAAGAGAGAACATTCATGCATACAAAAAGTAAGAGATGTAAGACCAACTGAAATTTCATACCTTTGCATGAGAGATATTTATACCAGTGATAGACAACCAAGTTCGTTATCAAAACTTCCAAGGGTGAGGGTTACACCAACAAGAGAGTGTTAGAGCATGAGACTGTGGATTAATTACCCACATCCTATTTCTTTCAATGCATGGCGAGATTGACAACATTCCCAACCAACATTATTTAATCATGTATGTCATGTCATAAAATCAAAACCCTCACTGCATGCTTTTGTATCACATCAAAAATACCTCGAGCCCGTTGCTCATAATTCTGAATCAATCCTTATCATAAACAATATACCGCATGAAATGCATGAAATGTTCAACACTTTAGCATATGCAATGTAACAACAAGGGTATAACATATGTGAGCTCCAAACATAATCTATGAACCATATAACAACTATATGTACCATGTTTCAAGTGGTTTGTATGTGAAATCTTCACTTGTGTTAACACCATAACCCATAATTTTAATAATGAGACTTTTTGAGTTCAAACCACATAAAACACATGATCCAAACTACATTCAAAGTGTGATTTTTAGTAGAGTATCCCAAAGATGGGACCAACACTTTGCTCTATGAAATAAAATACCATGAGGAACTTTGTGATACTCATACATTACAACTCATAACACAATCAAAATCTTATCCATCTTCATAACACATAGTTTTTATAATATTGTACTTGTACTACTTTTATGCATGCGATGGTCATTTGCACTACCTTTGAATATTAAATCTCACAGTGGAGGAATGGAGTTCCTTGAAATTTTTCTCACAAGTTCTACTAGTGATGCCAATGCTACTCGAGTTGAGGTATGCTCTTTAAAATATCGATATAAATAATTCACTTGGTTATTTTCCAGAATAATTGGACAGGATTCTATGGTCTTAGTTGCGAAGTATATTGTATATATTCTCTATCATTCAATTTATGAAAATGCAGTAATTGACTGGGCCTGCATTATTTCAAATGAGATTTTGTTTCAGTTGGGAAGCCTTATGAAGACCGAAAAATTCTATGTGACTTCATATCTAGTTTATGTTATAGTTTATTGTCATATATTTGAGGAATTTCTCATAGCTAAGAATGTTGACTTCAGGAAGGATCCAATGTCATTCTGGTATCCAGTATTATGGAGACACAAATCCCCATAGAATTTCTATGAAGTGAAAAATGTTTTTTGTCCTCTTTTATGAAGATGATTCATAGTCCCACTACATCCAGACTATCATTGGAAGCTGCATCGTTTATATCAAAGAAAAGAGTTTTTTGAAGCCATGGAAGAGTTTAATTTTCTTAGACTTTATGGATTCTAGGGGAATCCCTCTTTGTTACCATTTTACGTTTTTGATAGACTTTTCATTGTTGAAGTATGAAAACAGTACAAATATTGGGTGCATTTCTTCAACGAGAAAAGAAAAAGCAATTTATCCCATTGTCATGGTGGAGAGATGTTTGTGAAAAACATTTGTCAATTAGATGAATATACCACTCAATTTGACCAGTTTAGTTTAAAAGAAATACATACAATTCAAGGTTTTGACCCTAATTTTTTTTTTTTGGCACACATGTCTTTAATTGGATATGGATCATATATTAGTAATTATGTGCAATTAGAAGGATGGGGAGATAACCAAAATATTCTTGAAGCATCTCTTGAAAACACCTTAAACGATATTGAGGAATTGGCCAACACAAAATAATAATACTAGAAACGGGCTAGAGAAGCGACAGACAAAAAGCCAGGTTCACCTAATGTGTCATAGAAGAGAACCTCAACAAAAACAAAACCCTAAAGTAGCAGTCAAGAACAAAGAATATATACCACCATAAATTCAGATAATGGTGGAGATAAATACCCTACTAGAAATACAATTGAAAAATCACATATTGTTCATATATCTATTAAAAGAAAAATAGAAGCTCAAAAGAAAGGACAAGAATTTCCAAAAGATGAAGTGAGTCCCAAAGACATGGAAGTTGACAACATGCTAGAAGAACCTATTTGGGTTGAAAAAAGGATGATTGAAAGAAGGTTCATAGTTGAATAATTGGCTTCCCAAGAGCTAGAGATATTTGAAGAAGAATCTCACTCTACACCACATGGCCTACAATAATAATTCCAAAAAATTGTTAATTTAAAAAGTGAATTTAAAAAATAAAAAGGTTTCAGAAAAATGGAAATCAAAGATCAATTTTCATAGGGTAAAACCCTTGAAAATCATTCAATTTCATGAAACAACTAGAGAAGACTTAAAAGATTACATTTATGATATAGAGAAGGAAATTTTGATTTTAAAATAAAAGGTAAAATAATTGAAAAAATATTTACTTTCGGGGCCTTTGTTCACCAAACCCATCACGGTTATACAACCATTGTGCAATCTTGAGGATGTACCAGAAACCAGTAACAGGTTGAAAGGTTCATCAAGTTTATTAATGGTTGTGAGAAAATATGTTGGAGATATCATTAAGAAAAGGATAGCCTTGATCCTTGAGATATTGGAATTAGCAACAAATTCAACTTCTTTTTCAATGAGGGTCTTAGATTTCAAAGAATATCTCCAAAAGGATTTGGAAAATGATGAAGGTTTTTACAAGGAAACAATGGGTACATTTTCGGAAAAGGTTTTAAGTTTAAGTGTCTACATAGGAGAGATCAAAATCTTCCCTCCAAGACTTGTATGAAAAAAATCAATGCTTGTTGGTTGAAAAGAATTAAATGCTTAAGGGAAATGTTGTCTGAATGTGATGTCAATAACATTAAAAGAGGTGATTTTTTTTATTAAAACTTGTTGATTTGACCAAGGAACTTGAGGGTCCACATTTAATTATGGACACAATGCTCTTATCAAAAGACAAATTACAAGAACAATTGGATGCCTTGAAAATTGCTTGGGCCAGTGAATTTAATGACTTAATTGAGTATTATGAAGAAGAAGTGGAAAGATGGTTAGTCTGGTACGTGAACAAGAATGAATACATTGGGACACACTTCATCAATTGAGCCTTGACCATAAAGAAATGGAAAACAAGTTATTTTAAACCAAGGCTAAACATGAGATAACGATTTCTCCTATGAGGGAGTACATTGAACAATGGTTAAGAAAAGCCTTGGTTCAAATAACTAAAATGGATCAACAAGAAACCGGTAATACAGTTATGCCACCTCCAACACAACATCAACCTTTCAAAGACACAACAACAAGCATATAAAGGTTATGATATTCCATCATAGTAAGTCGAGTAGTCACTTTGTTTTTCTCTCACCTCTTTTCCTTCTCAGTTAGTAGTCATTTTGTCTTTCCTCTTTCAAAATTCGTGAAAACCAAAGGTTGATCCTTGACTATCTTATTTTTGTCTTCCAGGTCTCTCTTTCATTTTCTGATCCGTGGGAGCCAAAACCCAATTCCCTTTGAAGGGAAAATGCATAATAATTTTTATGAACTCTCAGACGTTATTATTATTCATTTATAAAGACATCTGCTATTTTTTAGGTTCTGAGAGAACTATTCTGGATACAACATGAATGATTCCTCAGACTTTAAGTTCTAATCATGAGATTTCAAATGTCTGTCTATCAAAATCTTTTTGGATCTTAATATAATGATCATTTAAAGTTCTCTTCCCTTTTCAATCCTTATATTATTTCCTTGTGTTGAATAATGTGTCTTACTTTGTTGAATAATATGATGGAATGTCATTCTATGTGGTTTTTTTACTCTCTTGGTTTATAATATTGTATTATAGTGTGAATATTTAATTTATGTGAGAAGCTAGTCCTCTATCAGGTACTCTTTTCATGTGAATATTTGTTTCAAGAATAATCTTGGTCCCATCTCAGACATCTTTAATATTCTTGCATATTATTAAAATATAGAGTACCACCTCTTTAAAAATGCAGGAAGATTTATCCTCACAATGTTATCTTAAAGACCACAAACAATTTTTTAGATCAACAAGTATCTAGGCCCAATGAATGTTGTTTTGACCTCTGCAAATTATACTAGAACCTCTCAACATAATCTTCCAGTATTTCATCTTCTTCCCGAGTCATCTTGAAAATATCTTTCATAGCTCTAGATTTGCAATAATCTTGTTACATTTTTAAAAAACTCTTGTCTCATTTCTTCCCATGTTTGAATGCTATTTCCACCTAGTCCCATGAACCGACAAAGTGTTGCATCATTGAGGGTGGTGAGAAATAAATGTATCCTCTTTGCATTTTAACAATGATCATAGATTCGACATAGTACATCAAATTTGAAAAGGAAAGTGTCTAGATTTTCACTAGGAAAACCATGGAAATTTCACAAATCAAAGTGTGAAATATTTTTCATTTGCACCATTTACACCATTCCCCTTTGGCCATATTTTTTAGAGGATTAATCTTTCAGACACTTGGGTATTTGTGTACTACACATTCTTCAGAAGGAATAGATTCTCCAAAGTATTATGGTTCTTAAACTAGATTGTCTTGAAATTATAATACTGCCTAGCCACTCATTAGTTCTTTTGTTCTCATGGTTTCTGAAATGGAAGGTATAAGTGTTGCATCAAATGTAGATCCAACTTCTAGATTCATTGTTACAATATTGGATTCAACAACTTCTTCCTTGGGAACTTGTTGAGATTGATTCTTATCCCTTGAGTTTCTTCCTTCTACCTATTTCTCTTCTAGTGTGTTAGTATTTTGAGTGGTTTTTATTGCACCATGAAGTAATCCTTTGAGATATCTCATTTGTTTCATACATCCTATATGATATACTACTAATGCATGATTCTACATATGGAATCTAACATAGGGGGCTATCGCCAATTTGTCTTAGTTGATCCCCTCACCATGTGTCTTCCTAAATTAAATCAAAGAGACAAAACCTTTGGCATCTCCCCGATAACGAAACAAAAAATGTTAGATCCAATAACCTCTATTTTATTAACATTGATAGGGGATAGCCTACTCATTCATTTATCTTGTCAAACTAGGGGTCTAAATTCCTGCAAAATGCCATGCACTATGTTGATGCAAGGAATGGAAAGTCCTCACTCGAGCATTTTTTAATCTTACTACGATAGGGTAAGATATGTGGGAATATTACCCTAGGTTTATAGCCTTGCAAAAATGTCAATCATCCCTCATGAAATATGTTCTTGGACCTGATGATATTTTAAAGTGGTGTGTTTCATCTTAAAGAAAATGTAAAAAATTATGTGTAAATGATTATAAGAATTAAAATGAATGAAGTAAAGAACATAACAATCTCAAAATCAGAAATGCATAAGTCTCAATTGAGAAAAACAAGTTTTTTTTTAATAAAAACTTTTCTAAGTTACAACAAGATTTCCTCTTTTCAAACCCCTGCGAGGGTGAGGACCAAGATCATACTTAGAAGTCTAATATGGAATTGAACACCATACATAGACAACTGGTGTCTAAAATAAAATGACCAAGACTATATACACCGGATCAACCAAGTCACAAGCCCACCAAGTCTTGACTCTACAAAGTAATCTTAATCAGGCCGAAAATTGATTAAGAAATTCTAATAAAACTACACAGACTATCAAGAGAATTGAATGACCTTCTGAAGCATGTCAACTATCATGTTTCCTAGTCCTTTCTTCTTTGCCACCTTTAGAAAGGTCCTACTATCAACAAGAGGATTTAGCCTTTTTAAGAAACTCATAAAATGGAAGGATGCAATTCAAAAATCTCAATATGAAACAAGAGAAAACCCTATCAGAAGTGTTTCTCTCTAATTCCCCATGTATTCTTTGTCCTTTGGTTCTTCCTTTTATTCTCCAAAAGGTAGTTCCTCAAGTAGTTAAACTACTTTTAGTTACTAAAGTTAAATAACTTTAGTTAAATAAATAAGATAAAACTTTATTGACAAGGATACTTAATAATTAAATAATAACTAAATAGGTGGGGTCCCCCTCTATATGTGCACTTTATTTCAAAAATCATAAATAGATTTCCCATATTACTCCATCATACATTCAATCAAAATTTAAATCATCATCATAATCATATCATAAGCATGCATTAAAAACATTATCGCATAATTCCACTTGTATCTCCCATAACAATAACATGATATTTAAAAGTTTCAAAATAAAATATCATGGTTCTACCATATGTCCTCAAAAGAGTCATAGAAAAAAATCTGTCTAAGCATCATTAAAACAATTCAAGAAAATTCTTCTTGAAGAAATCATCTCTTTCTTTAATAAGTTCTCATATTGGGACTTCTTTTCTTCCAATTGAGCAATTTCATGATGCTCTTCATGTAAACTTCTCTTCCCACTGCCTTTTGATCTAATATTTGAATGAGAAAAGGAAGAGGATTTGTCCATGTTGTTTGAAGTAACATGTTTCTTACCTTTATCAATATGAGATCAATGTGGTGTGGTTTTATGATCCTTTGGAGAAGAAAGAGGAGGATGCATGGATTCATGTGTAACAATTGTATGAACGTGTAGCATTGGCTGAAATGGAGGTACATGAATTGATTCACTAGAAACAACAGCATGAACAGGTGGAGGAGGGGGATGGATAGGCCATTTATTGGCACTAAAAGAAGGATTGGTAGGTAAGTTACCCCATCCATCAATACTAGGTTGCATAGGAGACTCGGGGATGTTCACAATACCAGGGTGACGCTACAAAATAAAATTTGGGGTTGCTTGGGGTTGTGGAAAATCTTGTTGACCACCAAGGTTCAAGTGCCATGTGCAGAGATAACATTTTTGGGTCTGACCCATGTGAAATATATAATTGTCTTTCGTAGCAAGATTCGAACCAGAATCAAACAATGTAAAAACACCATAACTGGATAAGGAAATGAGTTTTTTCCAGCATGATCGAAATAACTAAACCGATACAGAGAGTTCGAGTTCAAATCTCAACCATATATAAATAAGGGTTGTTAAAAATATTTTGTTTACACTGTAAACTAATATGGAAAGTGCGAGAATGGAGGAACCAAGAAAAAATGTTTGCAATCTACTATAAATAAATGTTTTTCTCATTTTCTTTCTCAAAGAATGAAAGATAAGGGAAAGAGAGAACATTCATGCATACAGAAATGTCAAACCAAAGCCAAAATAAATCATTTAATGACAAACTTGTTGTAATATATGTAAGACCAATTGAAATTCCATACCTTTGCATGAGAGACATTTATACCAGTGATAGATGACCAAGTTCGTTATCAAAACTTCCAAGTGTGAGGGTTTACACCAACATGAGAGTGTTAGAGCACAAGAATGTGGAGTAATTACCCATGTCCTGATGCCTTCAATGCATGGAGAGATTGACAATGTTGTCAATAAAAATTCCTTAATCATGTATGCCATGTCATTGAATCAAAACCCTTGTAGCATGCTTTTGTATCACATAAAAAATACCTTGAGCCCGCTGCTCATAATTCTGAATCAATCCTTATCATAAACAATATACTACACAAAATGCATAAAATGTTCAACACTTTAACATATGCAATGTAACAACAAGGGTATAACATATGTGAGCTTCAAACATAAGATATGAACCATATAACAACTATGTATACCATGTTTCAGGTGGTTTGAATGTGAAATCTTCACTTGTGTTAACACCATAACCCATAATTTTAATAATGAAACTATTTGAGTTTAAACCACATAAAACCCATGATCCAAACTATATTCAAAGTGTGATTTTTAGTAGAGTATCCCAAATATGGGACCAACACTTTTCTCTATGAAATAAAAGACCATGAGGCACTTTTTTATTCTCATACATTAGAACTCATAACACAATCAAAACCTTAGCCATCTTCATAACACATAGTTTTTATAATATTGTGCTTGTAATTCTTTTATGCATGCGATGGTCATTTGCACTACCTTTGAATAATCAAGACCATCAAGATTGTCATGACGTTAAGTCTTAGTTTTAATCCAAAACACATGCAAGTGAACCTTTTAAAGTATTAACCATATGCATGTACCAAATAACCGTGAATCCATGATTAGAGACAAAACTAAAAAATATCATGCTGAGGAAAATCTTTGGAGACCAATTATTTTGCATTTAACTCTTGGGAATCCCACCTAATAGTTATATAGTATCTATAGTCATAGGATTCACAATAATTTGTGAGATTTTAATATAGGTGACAGAAATTTGAGTCAACACACTATATGTGCAAGTTTTAGATTCTCAATTGTTCTAATTTCCTACAATGCCTTTCATTTAAACAGGGAGAAACATTAATCTTCTTAAACAAACACTGTAAGTGAAATGACAAATCCTGTCAGTGATTTATATTTGAAATCATTCCTATGGAAAACATAATTCGTCAAATCAAAACATGAATATATTTTCAGAGAACATATAGATCTACATAAGTGAAATTAACTCTATAGGAAACTCAGAATTAAAGTGAAATGACAAGAACTAACTATCTATGAAATCAATCTACCAAAAAATCTTTAAGCTACAAAGAAGTAGAATATTTAATTAACTACATAATTGAATTTACACCAACAAAAAATGGATTGATAAATTACTATATGTAAGGAAAATGAACCGCTAAATTACTATATGAAAATGTGAATATTAAAAACTAACTTAACTAATATGCAACACCTATTTTTCTAGAGAAATCCATGTCTCCATGGAAAATAATCTGAGCTTGTAACTACATCAACAATTGTAAAAATTTGAGGTACTATGAGGCTGCCAAAATAGGTCTGTCCTTGACCTAAAATTTGGATCTAAGTTTCAATCTCCAAGACTGTCCTTTGTTGTTGTTTTAGGACAACAAACAATCAAGTAATTTTCTGCTCATAATTTTTATGGTTAAGTGCTCTTTTGAGGTGCCCTTGCAAGTGTTTTCATACCCCAATTTTAGCACATGAAATATACTCAAAATAAATAACACTCCTCTTGATCTTTACAA
>JASDQU011102596.1:10542-21344 GCA_032191745.1 Picea mariana | reverse complement strand
GCAATCCCTCAAGTCTAGCTCATGCTTACTAGGTGTGCGCCCTCCTCCAAGCCAAAGTGATCACCGCAAAATAATAGGGGTCCAAGCTCCCATAGCTCCTCCATGAATAGAAGCGCCCAAGATGCCCTCTTCCATTGCTTCCAACCTCATCCTCATGCTCCCTCTCAAGCTCTCCAAGTGAACAAATGAATGAATGAGCATCTCTTGGCCCCTTGCGCGCTCCTTGAGCAATCAATAAGGAAACCTAAATGGGGATGGCTAGGATCATCCCAAGCCATCCCTAATCAATGGTTGAGATCATCCCACAATAATCTCAACTCAAAACCCACTTTGGGTTAAGTTCCTTAAGTTAACTTTATGTCTCCTAATTCACCCACAAAGTGAATTAATAGTCACTTTAGTCTAAAATGACCAAATTTCACTTTTGACTTAAATCTCCTAAGTCAAAGTGAAATTAGACATAAAGTACAAGGTACAAAGGTACCAACAACTCCCTCTTGTGGTTAGAGGCTCAAAACCACAAGGGAACCACTTCCCAAGGTACACCAAAAGTCAACAATAGCTTCTTGAAAATATGCTGAAGGCATGGTTGGAAGAATGGGAGTTCCCCTCCAAGCTTAGTTGAAGATCTTTGGACGAAGAATTTAAGGGACAAGTTCAATGTGAGGTTTTCCATCTCTCTTTTCTTTTTTTTATGGATGGTTAGGGTTTTTGCTAGGATTGCCACAGATTTTGCTGCTGAAATAATCTTTCGAGAAGGGCAAGTTTGTCGCATAAGAAAAAATTAGGGTAGAGGTTGTAAACCCTCCCTAATCCTTGATGTAACCATGAATTATTGAAGGATACTTACTGATGTAATTTTCTGGTTAGGGTTGTTCACTCTATTTTCGAGGATTGTCGTATCTAAGGAGCAAGATTAAGTATGGCACATTATTGGTTATTTTGATCTTGTTGTCCAATCATATTTGAAGAATGATGTTGTCTATTTCATCTTGGGTTTCATATTATGTTTGTTATTTCTTTGTTCATTGTTTCCATGTTATTCTTGGATGTAATTTCATGGTTGTGATGGTGCGTCTTATATAAGGGTTCTCACTTATTCTTGCATACTTTGAAATCTGTTTTGGACTAATCATGGCACATCAGTGAACGGCTTAATTACGTCTTCTCCATTGCAGTCAAACCCTCTTGCTCTTTGATCTTGACTTTGTTGCCCAATTGGATAGAGTCATAGACACGGTTCTTGGCCCACCATTCGTTTTATTCTAAAGAGAAACATTCTTTTCTAGGGTTTCCCCCCTTGTGCTGAAAAATAACTGGTTTAAAGTGAGAGGAAGAGTTGCTATGGTGACAATGGGAAACCTTCCTAAGTTTCTCTACGGTTGTACTGGTTTAAGGGACTTTGCAACATTGAAGTGCAGGTTTGGGAAGGAACACTACTAAAAATGCCAAAAAAGAAAAAAAGAAAGAAAGAACAATGGGCCTTCTTGGACATCCCCTTAATGTTTTCAAGCATTGGAGTCATGCTACTTGGATTGATTGGCCTAAGTCTGTTAACATGTTAGATGTTTAGGTTCTTGAAAGGTTGACAACTATTCTATTGCATTCCTAGGTTCTAGTAGAGCTAAGCTTTTGGATATGTTGACATCTTGGTGGAGCTTTTTTGGGATAGTTCCAGCCTGTTCTTGTTTAGAGAATGCATTTCCTGTTTTGACATATATGAAAGAAAAAGAAAATACTATTTTTTTGACTGGCCTTTTTTTATTCCTGTCCTCCTTGCTAAGGGACGTTTGTGTCCCTTGTGTGGGTTGAGGGACATCCGTTCATCCCCTATGGACAGTATGGGACATCCTTGTGAACATAGCTTTATGTGGTTTGGAAGCGTTGGCAAAGGATAACTACATTAGAGGGTGTCCAAAAAGTTGAAACTTTGCCATTACAGTTTGATTTAATAAATGCCAATTTCGTCAAACAAGCATATCATTCATGGAGTTGGGTTTTATTTGTGATTCAATGATGGATCCAATGCCTTTGCAGATGCAGCCATACAGGGCATTTTGGTGACAAATCATGCTTTCCCGAATCAAGGTTTTGAGAGAAGATTGATAACTAGAACTTTGGGAAAAGATATGAGAATGTAGATATCCTAGTGAGGTATTCTATGACTTTGATGCTTGGATTGGATATTGATTTTTTTTCTAGAGTTAGCATATGATAATGGTTATATAATAAAGTTGTAATGCATTTTAGGTTAGTGATTAAGTGACTTTATGTCGCATGTTGATCTTAAACTGTTGTGGATATTGCATTGGAACAGTTCATCACAACAGATCTTGCAATATTCTGAAATCTTTAATTATTCAATTTATTTTCTTAGATCCCAGATTTATTATTACTAGCATAATGCTCAAATTTATGAAAATAACTGAAATATGAGAATGAAAGAATAAGCAAACGAACACACCGTCCACACCAATGAACACAAGATGTATTTTGGGAAACCCGATGCGAGAGAAAACCCAGCTAGAAGGTGAGGCCTATGCTCTGCTCTCTTTTCTTCAGTTATGAAAATGCAAATACAAAGATAGGGACACTCACTGTGGAGTTGCCTTTTCTTTGAGTGAGTGTCCTTTTCTTTGTATTTTCATTTTCATAACTGAAGAAAAGAGAGCAGAGCATAGGAAATCCTGCTTAGTCTTAAGAGAGCAGAGCATAGGAAATCACTCACTGTCACTTCAGTGTTTTGCTCCACTCTTTAGATTAACAAAATCCTATCCTAGGGGGGAATCCCCATGTCAACCTAAGCTAAATTGTTTGAGTAAAGGGTGAAAGGGCTAAACTCAGGTTGAGTTCAATTAACTCACTCAATAGGTGCAAGTCCTATATGTCTCAAGGAAACCTTAACCGAGCTGACAAGGAGCTCAACACTGCTAGTCCAAGATGCCCAACCTTGAACATGTTGAAGTAGAAGTGAGAGCTAGTTGTGAAGGCTCAAGCCCACAACATTGAATGGATTATTAGTCTTTGTGAAAGGTGAAATCTGAGTGTAAATGTCCCCAAAAACTGAGATGATGCTTCAAATATAGATGCTGGGAATTGATACCAAATGCAATGTAACGGACTCAACCATTAACCACTTATTATGAAATTCAGAGCATCACACTATTGAATTAGCTTATGATTATAGTTATGTTCTGACTTTAAAGAGCAATGATCCACAACACATGCTACAATGAAGTGAATTCATGACCATGTGCAAAAATTGTTCAGAAAACATCTGTAAAGACATCCAAATCTTTAAGTCATGTAAAGCAATCACATCACCATTTAGACATTAATCATTTGTGGAGATGAAAGAAAGAAGACTTGGAAGTTATCCATTCACATGAAGACAATAAAGTGAAAGCTGCTGTATATTAATTAAGTGCCCACAACTTGTGAGTGTATGCTGATGAGAAAATCTATCTTGTGCAAGAAATCATGATGCCATAAAGGTGTAAACTGATGAATGGAAAAGCAAATGCAGCAGTGATGTATTTCTACAGTCAGAATACCAAAACTTAGTGCCCAAATTGTCCTTTTTAGGTGTTGTATGTTACTTCCGAAATTATCCAACAGTTATAATCAGCATTTAATATTGCAGCATTGAAAGAATATTGCAGCAGTGAAAGGATAAGTATTCCAACAAATAGATGAGCAATTAGACAATGCATTTAAAACATAGTCTGCCATTAGATTCTTAAGTCCTTTTTGTTGCCAGGATACAATGCCCGGGGAAAATCCCCATGTACTTCCCCCCATTTCGAGGATGATACCCAAGGTAAACCCTAGATTCTTTAGGGCACAAGGCCATCAACAATGGGGTCTCGAAGCCGTGGCAGCCGGCGGTTTTGAACCTAGGTCATGTCTAGGTAATCCTGACGAGTTACCGATTCCCCATGGTAAAAATAAAAACAATGGGGTCTCAAAGCCGCCATTACAACAATGCTCATAGTGAGCTCAACATGTCACTTGCGGGAATTGAACCTGAGTGGGTAGGATGATAATCATTCCTCCCAACCACCCAAGCTAAACCCAATTGACAGATTCTTAAGTCCTTTACCACAACAGTTCCATAATTCATTTACCGTATTCATTTACCACATCAGTTCCTCATGCTCTTGGGAACAAAACTCCTTATGAAATGTGGTATGGCGCATTCCTTTGGTGAGGCATCTTAGGGTCTATGGTTCCACTTGCTATGCCTTAATTCCTAAGGAGCAACGAAACAAACTTAGTGCAAGAAGTCGAAAGTGCATCTTCTTGGGGTACTCAAATACCACCAAGGCATATCGTCTTTACGATGAGGCAAACAAAAATTCATTCTTTCTAGAGATGTGATTTTTCTTGAATCAAACAAGAAGTGACAAAATTGTTGAGCGGTAGCTTGATCATCTAGATAGATTCACCCATTGTACTGTCCCTATCTAGATTGGATCAATTCWTTCCCAAAACCCCTGTAAGTTTTCTGCCTTCTAATGGCCTGACATTTCTTCAATTTCAAACACTTGGACAGCAGGCTGTTATACCTCTGTAATATCCCCTCTAGATGGCTGGTATACTTCTTGTGTGCTGCTGGTGTATTTTTGTGTTTCTTGGGTTACAACTTCCGTCAAATAGTTTTCAAACAAACTCAAAAACCACTATTGACCCCTTTTTCTACATGCTGTAAGTTATTTCTGGTATAGGACTTTAGTCAAACACTTTGTGAGCACCCTCAAAATTCAATGTAGACCCCATGGTTGCTGCTGTTAAGTTTATAGTTAGCTGATTGGTTTTCTTGATGTGATTGTCAATGTACAAATATGTGTTTGGTGCCAAATAAACGTGTATAGTGCAAATAAATTATAACAGCCACAATGCCATAGAAATAACTCAACCAAATGACAACAATGTACCAAGAACTGAGCTGATTTATTATTAATTTTGCTGACCTGTTATATGAGATAATCAACAGTATGGTTTAGATCAGCCTCCTCTTTGAATAGGCAGCTCCTACCACAACAAATTCGGCCCTCCTCCAAGGAAAGCAACCCCAGCCAAGAGAACTCAGCCCAAGAACAGAAATCGACCCCAACAACCAATACTTGGTTCCCAACAGCAAGAACTCCGCCTTCAGCAAGGAAACTTGGACCCAATCAGCACTAATCTCAGCCAGCAAGAGAACTTGGCCTCTCTACAACAGGAACTCGGCCCTGGCTTGAAAAGACAGCTCCAAACAGCAATAGAGATGCTGCCTTTGATCAGAAATCGGCCAGCAAGGAAGGGATTCGACCCTGGCACTATAGTTCTGCCCAACACACTTAAATCGGCCCCTTAACAGCCACAAATCGGTCTAGCCAGAGTAGTATGGCTTCCCTCCAAGAGAATTGGCCTTCTCTTAAGAAATTTTCCCTCTCCTAATAAGGAATTCAGCCTGTGTACAAAGAATAGGGCCTGCACAATGGAATTCGGCCTCCACAACAAAATATTGCCTCTAGAATTGTAGATTTGCCTCCTCCTGGGAAATATATGGGTCCACAAATGAGAACCCCTCTGCAATGGAATAAATCAGTCTCCTCAAGTCTGCAAATTTGAATGTAAACTCAAACAATAAAATCAAATGAAGAACCTGAGTGATTCTTCCTCTAACTTGGCTAGGGTGGAATCTTTCACTATCGAAAGCAAGCTTGATCAACTAGGGTGGATCTCTCACCACCGAAACCAATTTAAACTAGGGTGTACACCAAACCCATAAAAGGCTCCAAGAGCTCCAATCCAATAGGTAAAATGATCAATCAACATAATAGGAGAATATGAGTCCCTATCTCTCTTTTATACCCCCTTTCACCTTTTTCTGTTCAAGTGACTTTTAATTCATCTTTAATATTTTCTCATAAAATCACTTTATTAATAATTAATTCACCCTTTTAACCTCAGAAAGTGATTAATTCGCTTTTATGACTTCTCCGGCCACTGAAAGTCACTTTTTATCATCCCATCCTGTAGATATTTTCGCCCTGGTTCCAACGAGCTATTACACTAAGGTAATTTTCCAAGAAACAAACTCCAAATGGTTCCTTTAGTGTAATTAATTAAAATATGCCCAATAATAACCCCGTTTTACACGAATTGTCGGAATGCAATAGAACCAAGAACAACTTGTGCAGAATTGGTCCCGATGATGAATAATGGTAAATAAACTAAGCTAGGCCCCATAAAACTCCTCCAAACCTTCTGGGCTCACTGATGACCTTGTCTCACCCCTCTGACTTCGTTGACTCAAGCCTCGTGAGGTTACTCTAACCGCATAATAAGGGAATCCAAAAATGGGGACATGACACCCATGCAAAGACATATCATGAGTTTGATTATGAGATTCCACATCTTGAAAGGGGGATCCCTATCTTGATTCAATCTCTCAAATCTCCTTTTGAAGTGCCATCTCCCCCTCATGAAGAAGATCCAACCACTTCATCAAAACAGAGAGTTCACTTGGATAATGTGATTGAGAGGATTGAAAGGCTAAACCTCGATGGGAATACAACACTATCTCAATCAGTGGAGCAACCTGGACCATCACAGAAAGGTCCAAAGTGGTTCATAAAGACACTTGAAAGTGTTCATTCTGATGAAGTTGGAAAGGCAAGAACTAGAAGTTCTACAAGACAAGATGGAGGTGATCTAGATAATTCAGGTTCAGGAGATGCAAATGATATGGATGTTTTATCTGATTGTGAATTGAATTTATCTACTAACATTGAGCCTACTTCGTTTAAAGAAGCTACTTCTCATGATGAGTGGAAAGAAGACATGCAGAAGGAGTACGACGCTCTCATCATGAATGGGATATGGAAGCTGGTGGATCCTCCATTTGGAACCAAACCAATTGGTTGCAGGTGGGTCTACAAGAACAAGTACAAATTAGATGGCTCACTTAAGAAGCATAAGGCGAGGCTTGTGGTGAAAGGATATGCACAGAAAGAAGACATATGCTACGAGGAGACTTTTCCACTCACAGTAAAATGGGCTACCATTCGTGAATTGTTGGCTTTGGTAGCACATAATGTTAATTTCCTATAACTTAACAACCAGAATATTATGCCAATTATTTTATCTAACCATAATTTAATCAATGTTGATATAAACTCGTAAAATTATGCCTAAATATTACAACTGAGTTATTTAACCAAAATAGTAGCAGAAGCACATGCAAAAAACCAAATGCTTAAAATGGACAACACCAGAAATACCCTGGAAACCCCAATGTGGGGAAAACCGACAAAGAGGGGCTTCTATTATGGGCTTTCAAGAGAATTTACAGCAACAAAAAATAAAAAATTTCTTACAGAAATTTCCTCAGGAAGTTTCCTCACTCCTTCAACAAAAATCAACCTAGCAAACTCGACTAGCTTTTTCGGCCCTGTTTTTTCAACCTTGCTTTTTTGGCCCTGAAAAATCTGCCACCTGAAATCTATTGTATGTGGCCTGAGTTCGACCTCTCTCTGTTGCCTAGTATGGCTCTGGTTTGGCCTCTACTGGCTACCTAAGTCTAGCCCAGAACTCGCCCTCTTCCTCAGCTGCTTTCCCTCTCCTCTTGTCCAAGCAACCTCTTCCTCTTCTCACAAATGAGAATGTGTGTCCCTCTCACCCTCAACCCTTCTATTTGTCTCTTTAATTCACTTTTTCAAGAGACTTCTAGAAGCCTCTAGAAATACATTTTTGTGAATTATTAATTTCTGAAAAGTGACTTTTTCATAAATCTGAGAAAAAAAGTCATTTAAGTGACTTTTTAATTTTTTTGGGTATTTAATGTGTCCATCAACATGCCTAGGACACTTAGGCCCATGCTGAGACACCTACCGAGCTACAAAACTAACACTCCCTCTTAGTGAGGGAGGTGTCTCCACTTGGATCAATCTTTGATCCCATCAAGTCTGCTGTTCCCTCTGAACTGGAAGACATCCTAGCTACCTCCACTGCACTTTGATCTGATGTCCTGCTTATCTCTTCCATCAATGTCTAGGTCATACTAGCTAACATATTTGGTAGTCTTGGATGAAGCCACTCGTCCACAAGACTCTGCCACCAACACCGATCTCTGATCGAAGATCCCCTTGGACCCCACTACAGGTTTTCCCAACACCATATACATTATACCCTCTCTGATGCCAAGCCTCACTGTTTCATCCTGGGTATCTGCGCCCTCTGCACGTATGAGCACTTGTCCATCCTCGAACATCACTGCATACCCCATATCCTCCAGAGCTACCACGAAGAGCAAATTGACCTTCAATTCTAGAACATAAATCACCCCGACCACCTCCAAAGAAGCACATGACTGTGAATTTTCTAAAACCCAACAAAATGAACCAATATTTCCAACAATATTTTGCTAAGAAATTATTTCCTCCTTTTAATTTTCTAAAATTGTTCTTTAGTGGCTACAACTAGGTTTCTTCACAAAATTTTAAATGCACAACAGGAAATAAATCTGATCAACAATGAAGAATATAACGACAATCATAACCATGAGAGACACAAATATTTTTGGGTAAATAACCTCGAGAAAAAACCAATATGGGAAAACCCGTTCTTCTGTTTGTGGATTTTTATTATGCAATAGAAAGAATATAGAGATCTCTTACAGTACAAAATGATTTCTCCAAATCACTGAGCAAAACCCCAGTACAAACTCTCTCAACAAATCGTACGACATTTTGTCAAATTAGCAAGCCAAACCCAGCTCTGAAAAGCTCCTGCATAAGCCTCTGCATCACTTGTACGGTGCTGTATAGCTGCCTGCGTTAACTCTGCGTCACTATACTGCGGCTTGGTAAATCTGAAGGGTACGATCTCTGCAAAATGATGAGATGAAGTCAATCCACCTGTGAAAAATCTTCTCCGTCCTCTCTGCAAACTTCCTCCAACAAACCCTTGAACAATCTTCTTCTCTCTATTGAAAATTGCCCTCTCTCAAGTGAATAATGCACCCATCCACCAAGTCAACTTCTTTTTCTCCATTGAGCAAGCGAAAACCCTATCTCCAAAATGATTAAGTGCTGAGATCAACCCTCATCCTCACAATGAGATGGGTGGCCAAGATTAAAAGACCATCACTTAAATTATTTTCACTTTTAACTCTATAAAAAATTGCTCAATAAGTCAACATTAAAATATAACACATTTAAGTGACTTTTTCCTAAGTAAACTTTAGGAAAGAGATTAACACATCAACTTGGCTAAGTTTCATTGTCCTCTACCATGCTAGGACGCCACACATGGAAGAAGACCTTCTAAGTTACTCTTCTCAACACTCCCTCTTAACGAGGAAGGGATTCTTCACCAACCCCATCTTATCTCTGAACTTCTAAAACTTTTGTCTGCTTAGTGCCTTGGTAAATATGTCTACCATTTGATCATCAGTGTGAATGTACTGAAGCCTTACTACCCCCTTCTTCACACAATCTTGTAGGAAGTGATAGTGGATGTCTATATGCTTGCTACGATCATGAAACACAAGATTCTTAGAGAGCATGATGCCACTCTGATTGTCACAATGTATCACTGTAGCCTCCAACTTCACATCAAACAGTCCAAAGAACAACTTACTCCACCACAGTGCCTAACATGCTACCATGTACTCTGCCTCAACAAAGCTTAATGCCACTAATATCTGCTTCCTGCTGAACCAGGAAATAATGCCCGATCCAATGCTGAAGCAACAACTTGAAGTGCGCCCAATCAACATCTGTAAAACCTGTCAATCTCACTCCACCACTACGCTCATACAACAACCCATACTCCACTGTACTCTCAAGTACCGAAGCACATGCTTCGCAGCTATCCAATGCACTCTCCGAGGGTCCACCATGAATTGACTCAAGGACTTAACTGCAAAGTTGATATCTATTCTAGTGACCCAATCAACTGACGATAGATAGTGGGGTCAACTGTCTCTGAACTAGACACATCAATCTTCCTCCAGTTTGTCACTAGAGGCGTGAACATGGCCCTGCAATATGTCATCCTAAACTTGCGCAAGATCTCCATAGTATACTTCCCCTGTCCCAGGAAGAAGCGCCCATCCTACTGCCAAACCTTCAGACCAAGGAAGTAATGCATCAACCCAAGGTCTTTCATCTCAAACTTTGTTGCAAGGTTTCCCTTGTACTCTGCAATCAACTGCTCATCTCCAGTAAGAAAGAGATCATCAACATATAGCACCATTATGAGAGGCACCTCACCTGTTAGAAAATATAGGTTTGGATCAACCTCACTCTGCTGGAAACTCATCTCTCTCAAGTAGCTCTCTATTCTTGAGTACCATGCCCGAGGTGCCTTGTTGAGCCCATACAAGGCTCGTCTCAACCTGCAAACATGCATCTCTTTGTCACCAACGTCAAATCCCTGAGGCTACTCAATATAGACTTCTTTCTCAACAACTTCGTTGAGGAAGGCAGTCTTCAAGTTCATCTGATGAACGCACCAACCAATCTCTGCTGCTAATGAAATCACTGCTCGGATGTATGAATACTTGGCCACCGGGGTAAAAGTCTCCTCATAATCGACTCCCTCTTCTGTGAAAACCCCTTGAGCACGAAGTGCGCTTTATACTTCTCCACGCTTCCATCTGCTGCATGCTTGACTTTGTATAGCCATCTGGAACCAACCACCCGTTTTCCCTCAGGCCCGGGCACCACCTCCCATACATTGTTCTTCATAATGGAGGCATACTCCTCCATCATGGCCTCTTGCCACACTCCATGCTGTGCAACCTGCTC
>JASDQU011102593.1:0-21218 GCA_032191745.1 Picea mariana | reverse complement strand
GTGTGTTGGCTCGCTTGATGAGGTGTGGATGCTCCTGCATCATACTCCTCGGCTCAAAATATTTCATGGGCTCCTATCCATGAGCTCCTCCATGGTGTGACCATGCCTCTATATCACTGCTTCTATCTCCCAGCTGGCATCCTCCACTAGGTGATTCTCCCACTTCACCAGGTATTCAAAATACTGCTTTCTCCTGGTCTTCCTACCTACTCTTTTATCCAGTATGCACTCCATCTGAGGCTTCTGTGCAACTGGAAATTGCTTCTGCCACTGGACGTCTAGCTGTTCATCACTCTCAGTTCCTGCTTCCCTATCTCTATATGGGTATAAATCCGAAATATTAAATATCGGAGATATCCCGATACCCTCTAGCAACTCAAGCTCGTATGCATTCTCCTCGAATTTCTTCAGGACTCTGCATGGTCTGATCTTCTTCATCTTGAGTTTGTTATATGTTCCCCTTGGGAACCTTTCCTTCCTTAAATGCGCCAGAACCATGTCCCCAACTTCAAACTGAAGTTGTCTCTTTCGTTGATCGGCTCTGCGCTTATACTCTTGATTCGCCTTCTGCAATCATTGTTTCACCTGCGCGTGAAGTTCTTGCATCGCCTCAACGAACTCCTCAGCTCTAGCGCTGCTAGTTTTAGCCTGTTCTGACTCACTGAGCTCAGATACTCCCCTCGGCTGTGTCCCATATAAAATTTGAAACGGGCTCTTCCCTGTACTCCGATCCACCGAATCGTTGTACGCAAATTCTTCCTGTGGTAAAATCTGGTCCCAACTGCTATGGTGCTCTGACACCAAGCTCCTTAATAGATCCCCTAAGCTCCTATTGACTACTTCCATCTGTCCATTTGTCTGGGGGTGATAAGTAGAACTAAATGCCAAATTAGTTCCCATCTTTTTCCATAGCGTTCGCCAAAAGTGACCTATGAATTTTGTATCCCGATCCGAGACTATGATTCTCGGCAATCCATGCAATCTGACAATTTCTTTGAAAAACAAGTTCGCGATGTGGGTTGCATCGCTGGTCTTCTGGCACGGAATAAAATGCACCATATTTGAAAACTTTTCCACCACCACAAATATAGAATCCACTCCTCTCTGTGTTCTCGGCAATCCCAGAACAAAATCCATGCTAATGGCCTCCCATGGTCTCTCGGGTATAGGTAACGGCTGATAGAACCATGTGTTCTTCTTTCATCCTTTTGAATGTTGACATATCTGACACCTGTCAACAAACCTCTTAACATCAATGCGCATGCCTGGACAATAATACGATTCGCTCAGCTTGGCGAATGTTTTTTCATGTCCGAAATGACCTGCTAAACCTCCGTTGTGTTTTTCTTTCACCAAATTCTCCCTCATGGAGCAATATGGAATGCACAGTTGATAGCCCTTAAACAACAATCCATCCTGGATCATATATTCCAGCCACGGACTCCGATCCCTGAGAACTGGATTCTCAGCTACCTCGTATGCTTCTCTGAAGTCTGCATCACCAGCGTACATATCCTTTAGATTTTCAAAACCCAAGGTTTTGACTCTGAACTCCTACAGCAATAAACATTTCCTGCTCAAAGCGTCTGCTACTTTGTTAGCAGTTCCTGAAATGTGCTTTATCACAAATGTAAAATTTTGCATGTACTCTACCCATTTCGCATGCTTCTGGTTCAACTTCTCCTGTTGACTTATAAACTACAATGCATGATTATCACTGTACAGCACAAATTCCTTGGGTATTAAGTAATGCCTCCATTTCTTCAATTCTTGTATGATGGCATAAAATTCTTTGTCATATGTGGAGTATTTCAGCTTTGCATCATCCAGTTTCTCGTTGAAATATGCAACAGGTCTTTCATCCTGACTCAAGACCCCTCCAACAGCATACCCACTGGCATCACATTTCACCTGAAATGTTTTCTGAAAATCTGGCAACACTAGCACGGGTTGGTCTGTAATCTTTCGCTTCAACAGATTGAATCTCCTTTCAGCCTCTGTTGTCCAATGAAAAACCTTATGCCGCTTCTTGACCGTGTCCATCATTGCTGCGCTAATCCCACTGAAGTTCCAAATGAATTTTCTGTAGAAACTAGCCAGTCCATGGAAGCTCCTTACCTCAAAAACATTCCTCGACGATGGCCAATTCCTGATCACTTCCACCTTCTCAGGATCCATATTCAATTCATTCGTCGAGATTACAAAACCCAAATAAATGAGTTATGTCTGCATGAAAGAACACTTCTTCAAATTGATCAGCAACTTCTCGTGCTGTAGCCTCCTCATCACAATAGCTAAATGCCTCAAGTGTTCAGCCTTGGTCTTGCTGAAAATCAATATGTCGTCCAGATACACGACCACAAATTTGCCAATGAATTCCCGCAGGACTTCATTCATCAGCCTCATAAATGTGCTTGTCGTGTTTGTCAAACCAAATGGCATGACCAGCCATTCGTACAAACCCTCGTTTGTCTTGAATTTTGTCTTCCATTCATCTCCCTCTCTCATCTGGATCTGATGATATCCGCTCTTGAGATCAATCTTTGAAAAATAATTTGCCCCACTCAGGCAATCCATCAAGTCATCCATTCTCGGCAGTGGAAATTTGTACCTGATGGTGATTTTTTTATCGCTCTAGAGTCTATACACATCCTCCAGCCTCCATCCTTCTTTGGACTCAGTACTGTCGAAACAACACACAGAATCAGACTCTCTCTAACCAGTCCCTTATCCAGCAGATCCTGCACCTATCTTTTGACTTCCTCATTCTCCTGAGGCATCAACCTGTACGCTGCCTTATTTGGAAAACTTGCTCCTGGTATGAGGTCAATATGGTGACTCACGCTCCTCATCGATGGTAACGAACGAGGTAGTTCGTCCACGATGATGTCAGCAAACTCTCCCAGCAGTTCCTGAATCTCCTCTGGCAATTCGTCCACCCTTGTGCTTGTCAGGACAATTCTCGGCTTCCTGACAATAAAGAATTGCGGATCTTCATTCTTCTCCATCTCTGTGAGAAGCTCTTTCCCACTTATGAGAAGTATCGTGCTGGTTACTTCCGGATTTACTTCCTTATCCCTTATCGGAAGTAATGTGTGTGTTTTCCCATCCTTCTCCAAGGTGTATGTGTTCATTCTCCCATCATGAACAACATTTCGATCATATTGCCATGGTCTTCCCAACAATAAATGACAGACATCCATGGGAATAAAATCACACAAAATTTTATCTCTATATTCACCCATTTTAAATTCAACCAAGCATTGTTTCGTAACACTTACTTGGTGTCCTTTCTGCAGCCATGACACTTTGTATGGACTCAGGTGTCTATTCGTCTCCAGATCCAGCTTTTCCACCATCTCGGTTGAAACGAGATTATCAATGCTTCCGCTATCCACTATGACCTTGCATTTCCAGCCCTTGGTTTTGCACGTGGTCCTGAACAGTCTACATATTTGCGCTGTGTCCTCCACCTCTTTCTCAGGTTTCAACAGAACTTTGTGCATTGTCAGTGACTTCCCACTTCCAGTGACTTCCCACTTCCAGTGTCTTCATCTTCAACATCACACCTCTATGCCTCAGCGACGTGAGCTTTTCCTCTATCCATTTTCCTGTTTGGACAGTCAACGGCTTTGTGTCCATATTTTCCACATGTAAAACATGTGATGACTCCTTCACGACCTCAGCATAATCTCCTTGCTGATCAGTTTGTTGTCTCCTCGGCTCAGCATATTGCTGCCTCTTTTCAGTTTGTGGTTGCCTCTACTGTGAGGTTCCACCTCTCTCAGCTTTTCCCTGAGGCCTCTTCCATTCCTCCTTGGGATTTTGGGTTCTCTCTTGGGAAACAACTTTGCCTCTTAGCTAGCTTCTGCCTCTCCCTCACTGTCCCTGCTTGCGGCTAAGCTTCTCCTCGTCTTTTAAAGCCATCTGGTACGCATCCTCAGCTGTTGGGATGGTAACCATGCTCAATTAATCCTGAATGTCATACCGTAAACCATTCCGGTATATCGCCACCTTCTCATCATCACTCTCCCGATGACCTGCTCGAATGTTGAGCCTGTAAAACTCCTCGATGTATTCTTTCACCGTCATCATTTTCTGTCTCAAGTTCTGCATTCGCCTGAACAGCGTGATTTGATAATCTCTGGGGATGAACTTTGCTTTCATCTTAGCGATCATCCTGTCCCATCTCTTTATCTTTTGTTTACCTTTGGAACGCATGTCTGCCTACAGCAGGTCCCACCATAAGGCTGTATGTCCCTTCAGCTTCATAACAACGTGCCTTACCTTCTTGTCCTCTTCGATATCCTCGTAATCGAAGTAGGTATCGAGTGCTCAGATCCAATCCAGCAACTCCTTTGCATTTAGACTCCCCTCATAGACGGGAATGTCCATTTTTGTCTTTGAGCTCATTCTCGAAATGGCTCTGATCAACCTTTCTGTTGAGGCATCTTCTGCTGAGACCTCTTATGCATCGTGTCCAGCTTCCTCTTCCACCTCGGAATCACTGAACTCTCCAGCGCCAGCTCCGCGCCTTTAGGTGGTCTCCATCTCTTCGAGTCTTGCCCTGAGATCTCGTATTTGTCGCTCCATTTCCGGATTCCCTGTCAACCTTCCTCTTTTTCGGGCATCCATGTCCTCACGATCAGGTGATTGCCTTTCTCTTCTGGGCAGCATTATGTCTTCTCTGTCTCTGCTACAGAAAGCAAAGATACTCCCGCTCTGATACCACTTGGATGCAAGTCGTGTGTATTAGAGTGCTTCCTTTTTCTCCTTCACTCCTCTCGCCTGAAATATACTGACAAGACTTCAATGGCTCTGATACCACTCTAACGCAAGTCACCCTCGGCAGTAACCCGCTCCCACCAGAACCTTCTCTCTCTCTCTGCAGGCTCGAAGAGTCAAAGCTCTTCCAACTCCTCTCGGGAGTTCTTGCTACCCACAGATATCTCCTCGGCGATCTCCTCTTCGCTTATCGGGAAATCAAAATTCAGGAATTCGCGATCCCTGTGAGCACAGTTCACAGAAAAATCAAAACCCCGAACCCTTATAGTCAAAGGTCAACACTTCCACCTCCGTCGGGGATTTCCCTCTCGGGATATCGCTACTCGCGATATCAACATTATGTATTTTCAAACCCCGAGTACCAAGGTGTCGATTCCTCGTGACCGCACCACCTGTACTCCACTAGGTCTCGTGGTCCCATGCTGCCACGTCACCTCGATATTTCACGGATCACAAATCCATGATGCAAGCGTTCCTTGGTGTTGAAAACCCCGAACTCCGAACCCCGATTCTCCGACTCCTCGGAATCTTGTGCCACGTGTCCCTGTTCTGATCGATGACTCCCGTTGATTCGGGAAATCGCTATTCGCGATTTCGACCAACACGGAACTCTCCACCCTGAGAATCTCAATATGCCGAATGCCGATGGCGTATTCCTTCTGTCCTGCACCTAAGGACTAAACTCCATGCAACTTCTCCATGATCTGACGATCGACGGGACTTCACGAATTTCCCTGCGATTCCTAGCCGCTGCTCCTTCCTCTTGAGGAATCCTTTCGCTCCAAATATTTTGCCCGTTTGGAACTTCTCCTGGGTCTGTTCCCACAATATTTGCAAGGAACTACCCGTCCTGAGCTTTTTCAACTCTGACCCCTTCAGAGACACTTCGAGCACTCTGCTCATGCTCAAACTTCAACAATTCTCAAAGTGTGGAACTCTTCCAGACTCTGTGCGCTCCCTGCAATAGAAGTCCCTATTTTCTCTTTTCTCAGGCAAACTGTTGAGACTTCTATTCCAGCCTACACCTCTCCTGCACGGCTCTGATAACTCAATTCCACTCCTAGGCAGATGAGAACAAGAGTTTACGATCTAGCCTCCTCAACGCACTCTATGCAGAGGAATTCAACTGCACTCTATGCAAGAATCTCCTGGCTTAGACAGAGAAACAATTGAAACTCATTCTCATCTTTCTCACAGATTCCAAATCTACCATGAAATCACGTACACAGCATATAAAACAAAGGCATAACAAGAAGCAAATATGCAAGAGCATAATATCAACAACACACAGAGAATAATCACGGCCATGGAATTGAATCAAAGCTTTCCTATTAATTCAATATCTGTACATGGGGATTCCACTGACAATTTCTCTGCTCTGCTCTCTTCTTTCTCCTGAATGAATTAATCTACTGCTCTGAATGAATACAATAATACAAAGGAGGGTGCCTATATTCTGTTTGCCCTCACAAAAGTAAAACTGTCTAATCTAGACTTAATTATTTTATCTACCTGCATTAAATCTAATAAATGCCTCAACTACCTAAGGACGAGAGCTTATTTTCTCAAGGTCCATCTTACAATACAAGTTTGCTTCATTAAACCATGCATTAATGTCTTAGCGCAACAATATCACAATGTTTCAAAATTGGTACTGGCGCTGCCTAGCTGTTCTTTCCTGCTTGGTGTGCTGGCTCGCTTGATGAGGTGTGGATGCTCCTGCATCATTACAATAATGGGTTTGTGTTGTACTCTAAAATATAATGTAATATGAATATGAATCCACTAAGTAGCTGATGAAGAAAAAATATATAACAATGTGCACAGAACCAATAAGTAAGAATGAATAGAATAATCACCTCCCATTCCCTCACTACTACAAAAACATGGTTCCTGTAGTCCCAATAGACTCCTCAAATGAGACTTCATCTGCACATGAAAGTGACTATGAAAGGTTTGGTGTATGAAGGGTCTTGTTGGTTAAATATAATTCGAACCTAGGGTCTTAAAACCGTGCACATCACCAAGAAATGTTTCCATTTACAAGACCTAGATTATGTGATTAAGGGAATATTTTGGAGGCAAAACAAGAAGGAAATTATATAATGGTTAGGAAGGAAGGAATGCGAGTTTTCTAGAAAAGAGAATAGAAACCCTCAGATGAGTAATGAATAGTGGATGCAGAGGTATATATACACAAATTTGTATGAAATTTTATTTGGTGAATTTTCAATTATTATGATGGAGTGGTTAGAAATATTAGTGGATAATACTAGAAGGTACTTAGACATAGTGTCGGGGAATTGGAATCTTGAGTTGGTAAGAAAACTGAATTATATAAGTAATAACACTTCTCACAGGGTTGATTTTTGGGTGGATAGTAAATTAGGAAGATATATTACAAAATTTTCAATAGATTGTACCCAGTCATACATTGTTGCAGAAAGGGACTTCTTCAAAGTTCCACGAGGAAGGTTCATGAAATTGTTTTTTACATGGATAAATATATATATTTTTAAAGTGTGTGATGATAATGGAGTTCGATTGCTAAAGTGGCTTTGTGCACATAGGGGAACTGAGGGATGAAAAGAGTATAGTTTGAGGACAAGAGAGAATGAAGGAAGCGATGAAGAAGGAAGGGAGGGAATGAGGATGTAGAGTGTAAAATAAGGTATACCATAGGAAGAAGATGATTTTGGAGAACTAAACAGAGGAAGTAGGTACAAGAGGTGAAAGACCGGGGCTGAGAAAGGAGAGTTGCACAGTGAGGCAAAGCAGAGAGGACCTTGCACAATAATCCAAATCGTGGAGATACCACACATAAGAGGAGAGGAAGAGGAGTTCCAGTCCATTCCTATAACAAAAGAGTCATTAATTCATACTTAGACCAAATCCTATGTCAAATGCATGACCCCATGTGTATCACCAAAATTGGAAATGACAGTTGAATACTTATCAAAAGCACTTATAGTTAGCAAGGTAGGACAAACTAGTAGAAATCATAGTAGTGGAAGTAATGAATAGAGTCAGAGTCAACCAACATCACCAAGAGGAGGGAATAAACAAAGAAACATGATAGGGGTAGAAAACACCCTCGGACTTATTGAGTTCCATGGAGTTGGGTCAGAGGACCGATAAAAACATCTATTTTTCTGTGAGACAATTTGGGATGCTAAGAACATCCATGATGAGACTGTGAATATTGTGCAGTTGGAAACAACATTTAGAGGTTGTGCACTAGTCTGGTACATGAAGTTGTAGAGTACCATGCCTACAAGATAGGCCAAGACATTGGTAGAGATAATATAAACATTGTTAAAAGAGTTTAAGAAGAAAAAGTCAGAGTTTTAGTGCATTACATAACTGAAGGAGATTAAACAAGTGAAAACTAAGTCGGTATGGGACTTTGATCAAAGGTTCAAGGACCTAATGAGGAGGATGAATTTCAAGATCCATGAACACCAACATCAAGATTGGTTTATTGTAGGACTTCTCCCACACATTTGTATGCCATTGATTCAATAGAAAGTTGCATCACAACCCAAGTCTCTAAAAATTGGAATGAAATTGGAATCATCCCCTATAGGAGAAAGTGGAGGGATGGTGCAAGTTCAAATGTAGTTTTATTCTTTGACGATTCAAATAGTAGAACTTACAAAAAGAAAATAAAAATGGGAACATGTCTATTGTACCAAGTGTAGGACTGAAGGTCATCAAAAGAACACATTCCTAGCATTTGCACAATATTTGGAAACTGGAGTGCCGAATCCATTACCAAGAGGGGGTTATTGCAAGATATGTAAGAAATGGGAATATCCTCCAAATGAGTGTACAATACTATAGAAGTATTAGAGTACACCAAGAAAATCATTTTGCAATTTTTGTAAGTTAGTTAGACACAAAGAGAAGGATTTCCACACATTCGATTTGATGAGGGAGCATGCTTGAGATATGTACATGATTCAAGAGGATAATATTCCAATAGATGAAGGTGGTCAACAATAAAATAGTTAGAGAGGATTTAGTCCAGGTAACAGAGGAAATTTTAGTAGAGGTCGAGGCAGAGAAAACTTGGGAGATGAGGAAGAGGATCGATTATATGTTACAATTTTAATCAATCGGAACACTTAGCTCGTGACTGCCCAAATCTGTGTACAACATGGACATACTATCGAGCACTAGACCATGTGAAAGAATATTGTAATCAAATAGTTGCAAAATAGCAGGTCAAAGTGAACCAGAACGAGAGTCCAAACCAAAATGTGTAGAGAATATCATTCGAAAAACACAACGAAGGACCAAGAATAACAATTGTTACATGTGAAGTAGGTAGAACAGGAGTTCATGTTATGAATGGAGGGAAACAAACTGAGAAATGGGTAATGAAATAAGTAGGACCCATGGCAACTTTTGATATTCAACAAGAAAAGGAGATAAATCAGAGGGAAAGGAGAGAGATAGTTGGATAGGATTGGTGAGCATCAAAATCATATATTCCCCATGTTGGAGATCACATTGTGCCAGAGAAACCAAATGGGAAGGTAAGCACGCTAAAAGAATTCTTGAGAAGTTGGATAGAGATAATGTAAGATGAAACTTCACTGAGTACACTATATGAGATGATTGATCATTGTACCCAAGGGAGGGAAATTCCCTTCACACAAATGGTGGCGAATCAGGTACTGTGAAGGAAGAGGACCAATAGAGAATTAAGATTCAATGCACAAATCAAGGAATATGATATGGATAATGTTATCTTGGACTTGGGTTCTGATGTGAATTTTTTACCTAACAAGACTTGGGAGATGATGGGAAAACCTAACCTAGTATGGTATCTTATTCAGTTAAGTCTCATGAATCAACACAAAATAGTATTGATTAGTTGATTGACAGGAGTACCTGTGAACATAGATGGGGTGCATAGTGTGGTATACTTTTAAGTTATCAAGATCATGGAAGATATTCAACCATATCCAACATTGATGGTACTTGAATGGGAATTTGATAACCATGAAATCATTAATATGAAGAGAAGGGAAATGCTATTTGAAATTTACTACACCATTGGACCCAACAAAAGGAAACATATATAGAGAGCTAGCAAGTGGAAATTACATTGACAATTTGGATAACATGACTCTGTGGATGGATACTTATGTTAAATCTACTACATATGGTGTGCTAAGTTTGAGAAGTATATGTTTGTGTGAATCATATTCACAGGAAGGTCTAGAGCATTGGAAACAAAGGATGCATGAAGTGTCAACTAGACGATGTGCACACATGACCTGATCATTGTGCTGGATTGGAACATAATTATGTGATCCACCTAGGTATGATGGATTGACGGATATAAGTTTATTTGTAAATGAATTTGAGTTGTAGGTACCAAATGAAAAAGGTTATTAGAACTATATGTTTTCCTAAAAGAGACTCCATCTACATGGTGGGCCACACACAAATAAGAAATGACAGACTGGTCATAGTGCAGANAGTAAGGTTTGGTACTGAGGTAGAAAATATTGCACAAAAGTATACAGGAGAGATTGATCCAGAAGGTCATTTTGAGTAGTGGAGGACCTTATGGAGTTCAGTACCAGAAACAGAATGGATGCATAGCCTTATATAGACACTAGACACAATTTCGAAGAATTGGTATTTGGAATTGGAAATGCACAGAGACACAAATATATGGGACAATATTGTCCAGAGCTTCAAAGTCAAATTTACATTTGAACATGAATCTTAATCAATAGATGCAATGTTGTAGGTTATTTAGACCAAAATATTTTCAGTAGAAGGTTCAATGGAGGTGGTACCATTATGCAGTGCACATAGAGCTAAGATGGTTGTCCATATGTTATTGGAGTATTACAATGTCTCTAAGGAAGAACATGATGATGAAGACCCCAGGAATGTACAGGTTCCTGAAATAGAAGGAAAATAAGATGTAGAAGGTCCAGAGTGTGATTCCACTGCATACACACAACCCATAAAGATACGAAAGGTAAACATTGGAATGAGAGAGAACCAAAGGTTTGTGCAGATAGGATATTATTGGACCAATGAGATAGTAGAGAATATTGTAGAATTGTTGCGAGAATATCAAGAGCTATTCCCAACTACATTATGAGATATGAAGGGGATAGCTAGCGTAACAACCCTAGCTGAATATATGCTTAGGGATTATTTAGTAAAAAATTATTAGGTAATTAATTTTTCTAACATGTTATTAATTAAACAAATATTGGTATAATGANAATTGTTGTAATTTGATTAATTAATCGATTAATTAATTACCTGTTACATTCATTGACATGGGTATTAAATTAAGAGGGTTAATAAATTATATTGTTTAATTAAGGGTTTACGGAAGAGGGGATAAGGAGCATTAATAAACAGATAAGGAACATTAATAAGTGGATGAGGGGCATTAACTAGGTGGATAAGGTAATAAATGTGTAGGTAAAGAAATAAATGAGGAGAAAGGGCGGTGAAGGGGAGATATGAGTGGAGGAGGCTTACAAATTTGGGGATTATCATTCGACTTGGATTTTGGGAGAGGGCTCTCTAGGATTTGGGAATTGGCTAGAGAGAGTTTGAGTTGGGGAGTCAGGCAAAGGATTAGTACAGGGGGCACTGGTTTGCTGGAGGTTTTGGGCACGGGGGGCAAGATATCCATATGGTATCCTGGAGCTAGGAAACTGTCCTAGTTGGCAGGGTGGAAAAAAGGTTTGGGTAGTGTTTGACACAGTTCAACAACGAACAACCAGATCGACAGGGGAATTAGCATCAGGGAGAGGTAATTTAATTATTCTGTTGAGTAATTCTTATGTTGTGGATAATTTTTTTTTTTTTTTTTTTGTCGAATATCATATGCTCATATGTTGGTGATTGAATTATTTTAGTATAAGAAAGAATTATATGCTAAATTTGAATTAAATTTTGTAATTTTGTTTATGGCTACTACAGCTAGGGACTTAGGTGATATGGATATTCCCTTGAAACCAGGTGCTAATCTAGTGCAACAGAGACCTTACAAGTTAAATCCAAAGTACAAAGAGAGGTTGAAAGATAAAACATACATGATGTTGGATGGAAGAATCATTAAACCCACGGAGGAATCATAGTGGATCATTGCAATGGTAGTGAAAGACAAGAAAACAGGGGGAATTAGGATTTGTGTGGATCTAAGGAAGTTTAATGATGCACATTTACATGACCCATTCCCAACACCATTCACATATGAGGTATTGTAGAACATAGGAGGCCAAGAGAATTATTCTTTCACTGAACGATTTTCAATGTACCATCAGATAAAAAATGCATAGGAATACCAGTACAAGACCACGTTTGTGATAGAGTGGGGAAGTTATCAGTATACGGTAATCAACTTTGGATTGAATAATTCCCTTGTACTATTTTCTAGAGTTGTGGTTGCAATGTTCAAGGAATTTATTAATAATTTCCTTTAAGTGTATTTGGATGATTGGTCTATGTTTAGTCTACTAAAGGATCACATAGAATTACTCAAGGTAATGTTGGACAGGTTTAGACAGTGTCATGTTTCACTGAACTTAAAGAAGTGTATTGCTTTTGCACCATTTGGAATTTTGTTGGGCCATGTTATCTACAAGCAGGGATTACTATTGGATCCAACCAAGATTGTAGTAATTCTATATTTATAACCACCTACACCATTCAAAAAATGGAGGGAAACTTTGGCTCACATAGCCTATTACAGGAAGTTTATCCAAGGCTATGCACATATCACAACACCAATGGAAAATTTGTGGAAGAAGGAAGACAAGTTCCAATGGAATAAGGACTGTTAGAAGGGTTTGGACAAGTTCAAGTAAAAACTAGTGACTGCGCTAGTTTTGATCTTTCCACATTATAGCAAGGAGTTCCATGTTCATGTAGATGCATCATCCATAGCATTGGGTGAAATACTATCTCAACGAGGGAAGGGATACATAGATCATCCAATTGCGATTACATGAAGGAATTTGTCCATAACAGGGAAGAGTTACACCACTACAGAACAAGAAGGATTCACAATGGTATATGTGTTACAAAAATTCAGACATTATTTATTGGGATCTCATTTAAATATGTATACAAACCATTCTACCTTAAAATACTTAGTGAACAAGGTAGTGTTGGGGGGGGAGAATATGCATATGGATACTGTTGTTTCAGGAATGCGATTTTGAGGTTGTGGTGAAACCAGGGAAGTTGAATGCAGGACAATATCACCTATCGTGCATATTATTAGGAAATATGTAGGCAATTTAGATGACAAATTACCAGATGCACATCTATTTGCAGTTAAAATGGTGGATGATTACTTCTCATACATCATGCAGTTTCTAAGTACATGAATGGCTCTATTAGAGATGACAATAGCACAAAAGAAACAATGGGTAGTTAAATTATCATATTATCAATTTATTGCAGGGAATTTATACAAGTTAGGGACAAAAAAATATTAAGATGATGTATGTTGGAACATGAAAGACTATAATGTTAGAAAAACATGATCACAGTGAAATAAAATTAAAAAAATGCGGAAATAAAATACAAAAGATACACAATACAATAGAGACATAGATATACATGGTTCACCCAGTGTGGGCTACATCCACCAGAGAAATTTCCAGGTCCTTCCCTTATTATTATCCAACAAATGAAGGGATACAACCTATAACACACTCGTTGTAACGTCCTCTTGTTTCTCTCATAGTCTCCTCTCTTAGAATACAATATTCACAATGATACATAGTCGCAACACATTTCCCTCATAAAATAGGGTTTCCTTCTAGGGAAAAAAAACCTAACATAACTTCTACCGTGAGATCTATGACCTTAAAATGAACGGTCCATATTTACAATTAAATTACAATATACATTTAGAAGGAAATTTTTCCTTCGGGGGCCCACCTTCCCCCAAACCCCAGAGGGGGGGTAACCCCCCCCACCCCCCCTGCACTCCCCCACATGGATGAGTGTACATTATTATGGGGTGTAAAGTATTCATGGGGTATAAACATAGATGAAAACAAAGACCTTTGAATCAGGAAGAGAATCGGGCTCCACAACCAACAATCTCCCACTTGGAGACTGATCTCAAAAACTCCACCGTTGTTATATTTGTTGGACTATGAACCTTCTTGGACCTGGCAAATTTCTCATATTCATCTTCATTCTTGAATACCAATTGAAACTCATCAAGAACTCAGTTTCTCCCTGGTTACTCCCTTTGTTAACATGTCTGCGAGATTCTGGCTAGTGTGTATCTTTTCCAACTTCAAATTTATTTCTTCCAAGATGGATCGTATGAAATAGTACCTCAGCTGTATATTCTTAGTATTTGAATGGAAGGATGAGTTATTTGCAAGATGAATAGCACTCTCACTGTCACAATACAACCTATTATTCTCTTGTTTCTTTCCCAATTCCTCCATAAACCTCTATAACCAAATAATTTCTTCACTAGCCTTTGTAGTAGCAACATACTATGCTTCTATTGTTGAAATTGAAACAACCTTTTGTAGTTTTGAAATACAACTTACTGTTGTTCCAACTATAGTAAAAACATACCATGTGGTTCTCCTCATGCTATCTTTATCATTTGCCATATCTGAATCAACATATCCCTATAGAAAAGTGTATGAAACTACAAAACATAATGCATGAGTAGCAGTACCTCTCAAATACCGAATAATCCACATTACTGCCTCCCAATATTGTTTACCTCGATTGTTCATATACCTTCTCACAACTCCCACTGCATGTGCAATGTCTGGTCTTGTGCAAACCATCACATACAACAAGATACCAATTGTTGATGAATAAGGGACCCTAAACATGTATCTTATCTCCTCATGTGTCTTGGGACACATTTCCTTAGTTAATTTTAAATGGATGGAAAAAGGTGTATTAATTGGTTTTTCATTCTTCATTCTAAACCTCTCCAACACCTTGTCTATGTACTCACCCTGAGACAATGTCAATTTGTGATTTTTCATGTCTCTTGTTATTCTCATACCAAGGATTTTATTTGCAGCACCCAAATCCTTCATCACAAATGAACTAGCTAATTTGTTCTTGAGCACATTTATATCCTGCATGTTAGACCTTGCAACAAGCATGTCATCTACATACATTAGCAAGATAATATAGCTTCCATTTTCTAGCTTTTCAAAATAAGCACAATGATCAGACTGACATCTACTATAACCAAGTTCTGTCATAAACATGTCAAACTTCAAATACAACTGCCTTGGATCTTTATTTATGCCATACAATCTCTTCTTCAACCTGCATACCAAATAATCCTTCGTTTTGACCTCATACCCCTGTGGTTGTTGCACATAAATGTCTTCCTCCAAATCCCCATGGAGAAAAGTTTTTTTTACATCTAACTTTTCAAGATGCAAATATTCTACTACCACAACACTTAAAATAGTTCCAATTGAAGTCACTTTAACAACCGAAGAAAATATTTCATCAAAATCTATACCTTTCTTTTGTGCAAACCCCTTTACAACAAGTCTAGCCTTGTACCATTTTTTTCCTCCATCTTCTTCCTTCAACTTATAAACCCATTTATTCTGCAATACTCTTTTTCCTGCAGGCAACTGAACCAAGTCCCAAGTATCACTATTTACCGAGGAATCCATTTCCTCTTTCATTCCTTTCTCCCACTTATTTTTGGTGTCTACCTACATTTCCTCTTCATAAAACTCTGGTTCACCAAAATCAATCAACAATAAATAATAAAATGAAGGAGAGTATCATTCAGGGGGTCTGCTTAACCTGTTATATATTCTAACCACACTTGTAGGAGTTTGAGGTACTTGTTGCTCCTGTTGTTGTACAATTTTATTTTTTGGTTCCTTTGGAAAAAAAAAATCAGTGATCTCATCAAGCACTATGTATTCTAGTTTTTATTTTTCTTTTTTCTTTCCCTGCAACTAATCTATGTACATGACCTTCTCATTGAATATGACATCTCTACTCCTAATGATTTTTTTTATTTTCATAATCCCATAAGCGATAACAAAAATCATTAACATTGTATCCAATAAAGGTACACTTCTTGGATTTTGCATCAATCTTTGTTCTATTTTGTTTATCAATATGGACAAATGCTTCACAACCAAAAGTCTTCAAAAAAGAATAGTTTACCTTTTTACATGTCCATTCCTCCTCGAGAATTATACCATCCAAAGACCTTGAATGTCCCCTTCTTATTAAGTAAACAAAAATATCTTCAACATATTCCCAGAATGGTAAGGGAAAACTAGAATGCAATCTCATACTCCTTGCACGCTCTATGATTTTCCTGTTCATCCTTTCTAACACACCATTTTCTTGTGGTTTTCTTGGAACTATCTTCTCTGTATGAATCCCATGGTATGAATAGTAATCATCAAAATCCTTGCTGCAATATTCACCTCCATTATCTGATCTGAGACACTTCAACCTTTTCCTGTCTCATTCTCAACCAAATCTTTTCATTTCTAAGTATCAAAAACATCATATTTTTGTCGAATGCAATAAACCCAAGTTTTTCTAGTTACATCATCAGTAAAAGTAACATAATAATGAGAGCCAGCAGGAGATGTTCCCTAAGTTGGTCCCCATACATCTATATGCACAAGCTATAACCTTTCACTCTTCTTTCCTTTTCTGACTCTGAGAAATCTGTCTCTCTTTTGTTTTCCATAAACACAATGCTCATAGAAGTCCAAATCAATTTGTTTAAGATCTGGAAACAAATTTATTTTGTGAAGTATCTGGATCCCCTTCTCACTCATGTGTCCAAACCTATGATTCCATATTTTGTATTCACTCTTGTAGAAGCTAAAGATATATAAGAGTCAACATTACCAATACATAAATACAATCTACCTACCTTCTCTCCATTTTCTATCACCAATGATCCTTTGGTGACCTTCCACACCTTATCTATAAATATGTATATACAACCTTCACTTGCCAACTATCCTATTGAAATTAGATTTTTTTTCAGATACGGAACATGTCTTAGCTCTTTCAACAACCATTGGTTTCCATTGCTTTGCTTTATTTTTACCTTTCCCATTCCAACAATTTTGCATGGTGCATCATCACCCAAATGAAACTGTCCAAAATCACCTTGAACATAATCTAGAAAATGTTTCCTATGCGGTGTGGCATGAAATGAAGCCCCTGAATCTACCACCCAAGACTCATAAATATTATATATAGAAAGAATCAAAGCATCTTGTAACACATCACATTTTACATTTGCTGCCTAATTTTTCTCCCGATGTCCATCTTCATCTATGTCCATTTGTTTCTTTAGATCTATGTAGTCTTTCTTCATATGTGCTTTCTTCCCACAATTCCAACACTCTATCTTTCCAAGTCTGGATTTGGATCTTCCCTTCCTAGAATTCCCACGGTTCCCGAAGCCCTTTCCTCTATCCTTTTGTCTTCCCCTTTTCTCCATGTTCAATGCATTACCTGATGTCTCACCTGTGTTTTTCTGTCGCATTTCCTCACTAAGGATAACACCAACAACATCATCAAATTTTAAATTATTTGAACCAGAGACAAAGTTAATTACAACCATTACCAAGCCGTTCCATATTTCTGGCAATGAGCACAAGATTAGAAGAGACCATACCTCATCATCAAATTCCACTTTTACAAAACTTAGTTGATTAGTAACCGTATTAAATTCATTTAAATGATATGCAATAGACCCACCTTCTAACATCTCCATATTAAATAATCTCTTTATTAGAAATACCTTATTGGACGCCGAGGGTTTTTCTTACAATTTTTCCAGTGCATCCATCAAATCCTTCATTGTTTTTTATTTCGAAATATTGAAATCCACTGATGCTTCCAGGCTCAGTTCTATCGTTCCTAGAGCCTTTATGTCAAGAGTCTCCCATTCTTTGTTCTTCATAGCCATCGACTTCTTTGTTATTCCGCCCAATGGTAGGAATAGATCCTTCTGATATAAATAATCTTCCAACTGCATCTTCCATAACTAGTAGTTTTGGCTGTTAAATTTCTCGACCCTAAACTTTCCATCTTCGCCATTGCTCCCACTCGAACCAGGAACCCTCTTTTCCTGTGAGTTACTTTTCACTCTAATACCGGTTGTTAGAAAAACAGGATCACAAAGAAATAAAATAAAATAAATGAGGAAACAAAACATAGAAAATACAAATACAATAGAGACATAGATATATGTGGTTCACCTAGTGTGGGCGACACCCACCAGATAAATTGCCAGGTAGTTCCCTTATTATTATCCAAGAAATGAAGGGATACAACCTACAACACACCCGTTGTAACTTTGTCTTCTTTCTCTCACAGTATCCTCTCTCATAATACAATATTCATAATGATACGTAGCCGCAATACATTTCCCTCATAAAAGAGGGTTTCCTTGTAGGGGAAAAAACCCTAACATAACTTCTACTGTTAGATCTGTGACCTTATAATGAACAATCTAGATTTACAATGAAATTACAATATACATTTACAAAGCAATTTTGCCTTCAGGGATGAGTGTACATTCTTCTGAGGTGTAAAGTATTCATGGGGTATAAACACAGTTGAAAACAAAGACCTCTGAATCAAGAAGATAATCAGGCTCCACAACCAACATGTAACATCCCGGGTTTTGAGACCCATATTAAATAATGTATTTGTTAATTGTTGAGAGGCTAGAGTGCCCAAAAAATTAAAAGAGGCCAACATGCCTAAGAAATGTAATGTTTTGATCATTAGTAATAATAAATACATCATTGGATACTAGATGGACAAGGACTAGAGTTATAGAGGGCTATGATTCCACAAGAGACGGGGCTTGAGGGGCTAAGCATTTATTTTATATTTTTGAATCACCCATTTTTTCTAATGGAGGAAATCAGTTTCATGAGTTTCTTGGGGTAAGGAAAAGGGGTTCTAGATCCCCACAGATTACATAAACCTATCCCTTGGTTTTTTGGGGGGTTCTCATGTTTATTGATTCTCTCATTCATTGTTTCATTCTCTCTCTCACTATCATTATCATTTTGGTTCTACTGCTAGTCGCCTCACTCGTTCACTCACTCGTTCATCTTTCCTCATGCGTGTCTTGGCTCAGGAAAGGAAGATGAATTGCTGAGGAAAAACCATGGCATCAATGGTTGTATATATTGATGGTGTAATCCAACCATAATTTGAGACCTGCATGTCTATGATGTGTGTTCTATGTCCATCTTTTATCACAGCTACGAGACCTGAGAGTAACAACATGGATATTCTGGAATAGTTGCACTAGACCCTGGAAGGAGAAGGATTGCATGAGGGACTAAATGGAAGAGAAGGTTGGGGGTCCATTCTCTTGGGTTATCTAGGCTGGGTAGAAGAGAGTTGGGTACTTGGATTGTTTTGGGTGTTGGGAAGCTTGTGAGAGCCTGAGTAACGATTGGTTTGGGAAGCCAAGTAACACTCTAGAACTGTCCTTGTGGATTCATAGCCTTGTCTTGGGGGTGACATTGTTGTTGAGACTTGGAAAAACATTGTCTATGGTTAGGTGGAACATTCTTGGTCTGTAGCCAATTGGTATCCTCTTTTATAAAAGATAAGTGCTCTCTGTTATGGTATTATTTACCTGTGTATGATTTATTTCACTATGTATTTATTTATCTTTGAATTCAATCTTTAGAATATGTGTTTGTTGGTTATTGATGTGCATGTCATTTAGTTCCTTTCTTTTATACATATTTATTAATTTGAAAGGTATCTATAAGAGAAATAAGTCTAAGAGTGGGCTTGAAGTAACGTAGCTCAGCATGTGAATGGTTGGGTATGATACAAATTGGTATCAAAGCTCAATTCCAACACTAAGCCTAGATGGGCCATGTAAATTGATATTGAAGAAAACGTTTCACAGAGAATTTAATTTGTAGAATTCCAGAAGGCATTGAGAGAACACCTTAAATGTGTTTGAAATCTCAGGAGGTGTAGTGGTTGGCCATAGGATCTATTCGAGAAGAGTCTTAGTTATTCACAGCCATCAGATCTGGGAAAGGAGTGTAGCGGTTAAACCCTCAAGTCCTTTGGACTTCGTTGCTTCAACAAATTTTTAAGTACTTGATGACAAGAAGCTAAAATCCCCGAAGCTTCGAAGTCCTAGAGTGAATCTATGCCATAGATCACTGGGAGGGTTACTTGACCATTGGATTTGGCCAAGGATAGATCTGGGTCATTGGATCAAGCACAGATCAGGAGGTGAGGAACAGTGTGGAAGATAAGATCCTAGTTGTTATATCTACGTGAAAAAGAATGTGAGATGTATATCTCACGACATTTCAAAAGTTCATAACTCTGGGGGAAGCGAGTCCTCAAGCTGCTAGGAGGGACATTTCCTGAAGTTTAAAGTTAATGTGTACCATTCATGTTTGAGGTCACGTGTCGGCAGATCAACCTATTCAAGAATTCAACATTCGATGGATTTTTGGTGTAGTGTGGAGAAGTCTACCAAAGTCCCAAAGTTTTGAAGTTTTGAAGTTGTGAAGCACTGAAGTGACATGGCCTGCTGATGTCACCTAAGGTGACATGGACACATTTTATGCTTTCCATGTGTCACCATGTTCCATGTTTTTCAAAGACCATTCCTGCCACTTAGTATATGACATGTGTCACCCATCAGATAGGACCATGTGTCTATTCCTTATTTTCTGCCACCTAGCACCCCTTGGTGCTTATTTACTGACGAAGACTCTGGGAGTTCACCAATTTGGCGTTCAAAAAAAATGAAGTGTGATGAAGGTGAAACCCTCAAAGCTCCAAAGAGAGGAGTAAATCCTCACCGTTGATCAAGAGAGGACACATGGTAGTAGATCATGTAGTCTGGATACTTAGCACTCTTGAGGGTTCGAGGCATAAGAATTTGGGGTAGAGGACTCTTGAAGGCCCAAAGAGCAGAGTCCATCTCATCCATTGATTACAGTGGACACATGGAACCAAATCTCAAGGTCCAAAGACTTGGTACTTTGGAGGAATTGAGTTACAGGTTTCTTTGAGTTGAAAACTCCTCAAGGCAAGAGTTTTGGAAAGAGATTTGTTGAGACGTGTTTTGGAAAGCCCCGAAGCCCAGAGTTGCAGAGAAAATTCTAATCGTTGATCGGGAGAGGATATGTGGAAGAAGATCCTGTAGTCTAGAGACTTGGCACTTCATAAATATTAAGAGTGTGTACAGTTTAGAACCCCTGAAGCACGAAGTCCCAAAGCTATAGAAAATCACTTTTCAGCTAATCACGGGGTCATAGTCGTGGTCACACGCAATTAAGAGTTGAAGGAAAAAGGGATAATGATATAATTTTTGTTTTTAAAGAAGGAAAAGTGATATTGAAGGACTTGGCCCACAGTTTCAA